>CAJNOQ010002830.1:0-22477 GCA_905250885.1 Didymodactylos carnosus | reverse complement strand
ATAAGACCGGTGAAACTGTTTGATCAGCCTTGATTTATATCTTTATTTGATTTTAAAAGAAGGCCAACAAAAAACATTATAGGCCTTGCGATGAACAGCATTGATCAGCATTAGTTTCGAAGTCATCAAAACTTCACTAGAATTCGCGAAAAAAAAATTGGACGGACTTTTTTCATTTTTTTCGACAATTATTTAATCACTGCCCAGGTCAAACAATCCTACTGTAGGATCCTGCAAGGTCGTGTACGATCCTATGATAGGTTGTTATAGGATTCTTACCACAGGAATCTTGATAGGATTTATGCGATGATCCTATATGAGGAAGTCCTATGATTTCCTATAATAGGATTTTGTAGCAATTGATAAGATCTTATGTAGGAATCCCACGAAGTCTTATAGTCTGTAGGATCTTATAGGATCTTGTAAGATCCTACATAGGATTCATTGATCTGGGTGCGAGACAATTGTAAAAGGAGTATACAAATAAGTTTCCAGCATATGTTCGGAAAATCCGTTTTTGTAGATTATAAAATACTTCTTTGGAGGCCTATAATGTTTTTTGTTGGCCTTCTTTTAAAATCAAATAAAGATATAAATCAAGGCTGATCAAACAGTTTCAGGCACCCTAATCATCAGTTCTTATAAAAGAATCAGACACGAAACTTGTAAGAAGCATGTAAGAATCCTAAAAGCACTATCTAAGAATCTTATAAGAATCAAATTCTATTCTTATACAAGATCTTCCACGAAAGTGCAAAGAATTCAGCTGGATCTTGTAAGATTCACATAAGCTTTTGTAAGAAATTGATAAGAATCGTATGTTACTCTTATCATATTCTTGTGTGATTCTTGCGAGTTTCTTATAGAGAAACTTGATCGGCTCGCCCTACAAAAAAGTTCAAGTGCAGCACTAGGAAAAGATCGGCACTCCAGTGCGAACGGCATGCTATGCTGTACTGGTATCGGCGCGCACTCATGCAGCATTTTTCCAGTTATGGTTTGTTTTCTAGGATTGAATCCATTATGTTTTTACTTAAACTTTTCTTCGAGAACATAATGCATATACACACGTGATATATATATGCACCCAAAGGCATAGATTGAACCGTTTATATACGTCACGTGTGTGTTCTATGTAACAATGCTTTCGAAAAAGACCGTTGTGTATAACAACATTATAGGCCAACAAAAAATATTATAGCCCTAACGATGAACAGCATTGATCAGCATTAGTTTCGAAGAAATCAAAACTTTACTAGAATTCGCGAACCTTTTTCGACAATTATTTCATCACTGCGAGACAATTGTAAAAGGAGTATACAAATAAGTTTCCAGCATATGTTCGGAAAATCCGTTTTTGTAGATTATAAAATACTTCTTTGGATCAATAAGAAACTACTTTAGAGTGGAAAAAGTCGTCGACATATTGTGCAGAAACTTTTCTGATACGCGACAGTCTATTTCTCAAACAATCTTTTCATCACTGTAAGACAATTATGAAACGATCTATAATTTAGTGGTATACACTTGTAACGAAGAATCAGTTATTCGAAAGACACATCAATGGACAGTGATATTTCGATGTTCTATCTCATTGTCTTCATGGATGTCACACCTAATCTTCTATCACAATCACAATCAAATGTTATGAGTTCAGCAACAGGCACACTAGCAGAAGAAGATGATATGAGGATAGAAATCGATAATCCCATCGAGAGTTTTGGAGGTATTATTATATTATTAGCTTAAAGTTATCTTGATCAATTTTTTCTTGCATACAATAGTTGACCATTTTAAACGATGAGCTAACCACGTCGATCGTTCCGGTCGCCGGAAGCGACCGGTTTCATTGTATTCCGTCGTCGTTCCGGTCGGTTCCTTTATGTTCCGGCGTGTTCCTGCTACCGGATTCCATCGGGTTTCCGGCTCGGACGATTCCGACGACTTTTTCGACTGGAAGCGGTCGGAATACGTCGGAAACAGAACGGAACCTGCCGCAGGAACAGTCAGCTGGAATCTGGTTGCACGGAAGACGTCGGAACATAAAGGAACCGGGCGAGAATGACCTGGGCATCTGTTTACTCATACTGTGAAAACTACTATGTGTAAAAAATCTGATCTGTTCTTATTAGGGGTGAGATAATTTCAGTTCCTAAAGTTTCTGAGAACTGGTAGAAAGAACTGGCTAGCCGTTCTCGTTCTAAGAACGGGAGCTGCAGAATGTTCTTGTCAGTAGGGAGTAGAATTTTGGAGGTATTATTATAGAGTGTCATTAACGAGGCAAATGAGTGATCAAGTAATAACATAAATAGTACCGGATATAAAAAATTTTTAATATAAACAATAATAATTTGTAACAATAGTCACCCATTTTTGAGATTTTTGCTAATTAACAGACTATATGAGACAAAACACACTAGCATCGAAGAATTATTCTAAAAATATAATGCTGTAATTAGATATGAATTTTTACTTTTCAAACAATCATCCACACAGGATAGTCTCAAAATGATAAATACATTCTGTTTGATCAATTTCTTAAATGTTAAACTAAAGATAATAAACATTAACTTTTTCTCTTTTAACTAATTTAAATCTTATGATCAGACAAACAAATTTAAAATTATCCTTAAATAAGAACAATATATTCGATATGTATAGATTGCATGCAGACTTACACACACAAATATGAACATTCGTATTCGATTTAATTAATACTAACAAAAATAAAATACAACAGGAACGAGTTTACAAGCAAAAAGATAACAACACTGCACATCATTTTAACGGATATATACTTTGAGCAGAAAAGTAGAAAACAACAAAAATAATACAAAACAAAAGAGAAGAAAATATATCCATCTGACATATTTATATCAAAACAAGTACAAGAAATTAGGAAAATATTAAATCGTATTTCATATCAGATGAAGAGTCCTGTTTTTACACTTGAAACGAACAAAACCGAAAAACACAATGATTCCAATAAGTCAAAAGATTATTTAAATTATATTGGTTCAATAAAAAAAACAGACAAAAAAATATATAAAATATACGATTTATATACATTAAAATTTAAATTATTAGTAAGTAAAAACAAAATCATAAGCACATTTTATCTGGCATTAAATTGATTTGATTTAATTGCATACTAAAATGAATATGAAAAATAAACAGATATAGAGAAAAGAAATTACGGATGTATTTATCTGACACTCTACAAAACATCACTGAAATCATATGTATGCATTATAAAAAAAATTAATAAGATTAACTATATTGAAGATGATGATGAAATTGTATTTTGTTGTATTTGATACAATTTTCGTTGTAAACTTGATGCTGATCGTCGTTCATCTGGACATTTGGACCAACATTCACGAATTAAATTTGAATAAGCTAATAATACCTATATACATACATTTATATGTAAAAAAATGAAATGTTCAATAAACAAAGATTTATCTACTACTTACTTCATTTTGATTACACTTCATTTGATCTAAAACTGGTCTAATTTCTTTTTGACATACAATATCTCGGACGTCATTTAATGTTGGATTTGTTATTAACGGTAATTGATTAACATATGGCAAAGAATATTCAATTGATGAATCTGAAATCATTTCATATTTTTATAATCTTGATTGAGCTAATCGTTTCAATCTATACCTGTCATTGTCGTTGATGTACAATTGAACATTTCCCATAAAACGAGTGCAAATGAATAAATATCAGCTTGTTGATAAGATGTTATTTGTTCATAACGAAAAGTATTATTTAATAATTCGGGTGCCATATAAATTACAGTACCAACTTGACCACGCGTTTTTATACTTGGATCAATTATTTTTTGAGTATTTCTAGAAAATAAACAATTGTTAAATATTAATTGACAAAACATTAATAAATCTAGAAACCATACGGATCACATTGAATAGACCAACTAAAATCGGATAAACAACATTCACCATTTGATTTTACTAGAATATTTGAACTTTTAATATCACAATGAGCCATACGCGGTTTACAACGATCTATACAACAACAATAAAGAACAAACGAATATTTATTAATTTTATAAAATTATAAAGTAATACCATTTGTTGCATATTTAGTCGAATGTAAATGTTGTAATCCATTAGCAGCTGATGTTGAATATTTCATTAGTGTATCGATTGTTATGGATTTTGATTTTGATAACACATTTTGCAATGAACCAAGTTCATGATACTCCGTTATAATCATATAAAATGTATTTATCCCATTACTATACAAATCAGCACCAAAAAATGCTAGAATAATTAAAAACAATTTTTATGTTAAGTTAAATGGAATCAGACAGTAGAGCAAGCTCACACAAGATATTTGGATGACATGTAAGAACATTTTCATAAATAGCTCGCTCTCTGTTATATTCTGATTCATATCGAGTTGTAAACATTTTCAATGCACGATTTTGATTTGATATATCACCCAACCATACACATGCATGACGTCCCTTTGCTAGTGGATATAATAGTGTAACTTCTTTGCTCATTCGACGAACATTCTAAAACATAAACATTCAAATTGTCAATACGTACCCTTCTTTAATCAGATAATTTACAGTCATACCAAAAACCTTGTTTTTCCACAGGATGATGTATACCATGACGTTGTGTCGTATTCTTCAGAGCCCTGTGGCGAGAGATATTGCACATTTTGTTGTTTATCACTATTTGATTCCTTTCCATCACTGCACAATGATAACAATGGTTTCTTTCTTGATGAATTTGATGATGAAGAAGCAAATAATGTTCGAAAGCATGTTTGAATTCTAAAAATGAAACCACATGTTATTTTAGTCCTTTCTCAAGTGTGAATCTGAATAATTCTCTGCTATGACATCTTACTTTTCATTTAAGATCCAAATGAGAAGTGCACACACTATACTGCCTAGTACAGCAGCCACAATAATTAATTTGGATTCCATTTCATGCAATGAAACTGATTGTGTCGATGGGTCTAAAAATATCATAATAAAAAGTCTTGATTTGATAAGTTCCCTTTTAACTCATTTTACTTCACTTACAAAGTATTGTTGCCGCCGCCGTTATTTTTGTTGTTATATTTCTTCTACCAATAGTAGTAGTCATAGTACTAACATTTTGATGAAATAAATCGGGTGTATTACAAAAATTCGTTTTACAACAAATAGTTTTGTACTCATTGTTCGATTTATCATTACACTAGATGATATTAACTTGAAGTAAAGAAAAGGAAATATTAAATTTTATATACTCACCAAGAAGAACGCAGATTCGCCAATACAACCATAATCATCTTTAATTTCATATGGCTTCAATGACTGCCGAAAATAGCATTGATTTGTTGTCAAACAATAAAATGTCTTATCTATCTGACATAATTTACAATGACAGCGAAGTTTTCTCGGTACTTTCATTTTTTCATTCACCATTGTTTGTATTAAATAAAGGGGTATAAAAAAGTGAACATAATAGAGAGATAGAAACAGCTCTAAAATAAAAAATAAAATATACAGATTTTTCTCTAATTCTTGTCATATTAACATATATCCAGTGTATATCTAATTAAAGATAATTGTTCACGTAATGTGTATGTTTTTTCTTTCCAATTTGAGAAAAGCCATAGTATCCACGACTTAACTATCTTATCTATACTTCACAGTACGAAACACATGCAAACAAACTACGTAACACATTATGTTACTTAGTATTGCATCATATGCAATCACAGTAAAATTTTCCAAATTATTACAAATGAAAACAGAAGACATTATCCTAAATAGCATTATTTCTAGAAAATCAACTGTCTCTCTCTCTCTCCCTCTCTCTCGCCAATTCTCCGTCCTAAACTAAAAAGATTAAGTCTATTTTTGTCTTTTGAGCAAAAAATTAAAAAAGTTACACTGTCTCATATCTTGAGGTATTAATTCACACAAAACAGAATAGAAAAAGAAAATAGTGCTGAGATACATAAAAGGGATATACCTATCTTTTTATGTAATGCGAAAGAACTGAATCTCAGCATAAACCCGAGTCTTTTCATTATTAACTGCATTGTCTGTTGCACAGTACAACAGGAAAAAGAATTTGATTAATTTTAAGTACCGCATGTTATTCAATATACTTTTTGTTTGAATTTGACAAAAACACTTGATATGAAGAAGTAATTAATTAACACACGGGCGCTTTGATCAGAACGCAACACAAAATGACAATTATGATATGCTTTTTCTAGAAATCTTGGCTACAAACATGTGCTTAACACAATCAGTCGAAAGTTGCATGAATGAGAGTTAGAAGAAAAAGTCTTCGTAGCTCGTCAAGAGCCTATCCCTTAAAGCGATGTATAGGTTAAACTTCATCAATGCTGTATTTTTGTTCCTGGAATGCGAAGTGTTCGTTTGGCAAAAAACTGTGAAAAATCAAAATCATGAAACTTGATGAGAAAATGTGCAAAAAAAAAGGAAGTACAATAGCTTTCCCCTGTAAATGTGCATACATTCACTAATTATACATTTCCTCGAAAACATCTAGTATCTAAGAACAAAAATGAACTTCAGTAATTAAACATCATTTGTTGAGAATGGTGCTTGATTAGACTGGTGGCTTTGTGGTTCAAGAGTACAGCATTAGCCGAGATAATAAGTACCCTTAAACTTGAATCCTAGTCGTAATATGCACTTTTTCCTAACAATGTTTGCTTATCATAGTCAAACAAATGATGGTTATAGTTTTGTGATTTTTCTCCTGTTTTCTTGTAAACTACCAAAAAAACGAATGAATTACAGTCTAGGACGGAAGTCGATTTGGTTATGGTACGAGAAGCTATTGTAGTAAAGCAAAACCACATAGATTCAAAAGAACTGTCCTTGTCGAATACACGTACGCATTATGATCAAATGGCATGCGATGAAAACAATGAGCTTTGTTCATGCATTTGTTCGCTCTTAGCAAATGAATAAAAGTTTTGACTTCGAATTTAAACAAACGGAATACCGTTTCTGTTTTCATTGATTCCAGACAATCCGCGGTTAACAAAACTTTTACCCACGAGTGCACGTCATTCGAAGTTAAGATGACGAAGAATATTTCACCTTGCAGCTGCCGTTAGCTAACAAGCCTCTAAAAGATATGCCCCTTTTAAATAGATCAATACCACCCATATAGCTGACGATCTTTGAAGATATTCACTCATCTTGTTACTAATTATCAACTACAACTCTGACATAGAGCTCTTTCGTTCAATTGTGCTATGAAATGCGTGATCTGAGGTGTATGAACACGAGTAACCCGTCCAAACATATTACACGAATGGAAAATGCCGGCGTTTGAGCACTATTAAAGTACGTGACGACCAACGTAACCATAAAACATACTATATAAGGATGTTGAATTCTATAGAAAAAATATTACATAAAAACAACATATTTACTGTGACTTTATCATAAATTTCATGTAACTGTTTTTGGCAGTAAAACAAAACCGTGGTTTTATATGTATACTCTAGCTGCCAAACAGGAAAGCGTAAGAGTGTACTGCGTTTTATTGTACGCCTTTTAGTGTGGACTACGTTGTTTTCTTTTAGTTACAAATACTAGCTCCAAAGAGAGACTATCTAAGCCAATTCGCATTGATCCTGGCTCCTTCCAAGCTACTATTTGGAGCAACATCCTTTTTATGTTTCCTCAGGAAACAACATAAAACATTGACGACTGACATGGCTACTGTCGATTGACAGCTATTATTATAATTTTAACAGCGGGAAACAATGAATTAGGTCTGGTTCAAATTTGAGCCAATGAAAAGTGTTGTAGGAGTCTCTACGAATTGGTGAGATAGAAATGCATTAAGTACGTTGTAAAAGCAACAAAAATGCTCAACAAAATCAATTCAGAATAAAAAGTCTTTTGACTTTTGCTTCATATTTATTGAGTATGCTGTTATTTTTTCTAATATCGACTGCCTCTACATATGTGGCTCTAACATACGCGGACCGCCTTGAAATCTTCCTTCGTTACCCACTAAATGAAAAGATTCGAGTGAGGGTGAGGGTGGGAGTGAGGCACAGGATACGTGATGTACGTGCGTTTTTATAGGTTACTCAGCGTCCTGAATAATGTGGAGATGATTAGCAGATACAAATACGCGGATAAAAAATTAAGGGACAGGAGTCTTCGCGATTTAAGGAGGAAAAAACTTCTTATGAGTTCAAAAGTAGATTTAGATAATGAAAAATACTTCGGTACTTTCGGTAGCGGTTCCAATGGTTGGTACCGAACGCTCGGTACCGGTATCACACAAGTACCGGCACCGATACTTACGTAGTTCGGATCGAATATTATTATCACTTTTGTTCTCACAATTACTTACAGTATGTCAAAAATTTTATGTTTTTGGTGACCACTTATTTTATGTCACAACTTTTTGTACGTGTAGTCTGATGGCAAGATTATTCGGTAAAAATGGCAAAGAATGGAATTGATTTTCATGGAAGAAAACT
Organism: Didymodactylos carnosus; assembly: GCA_905250885.1. Lineage (NCBI taxonomy): Eukaryota > Metazoa > Rotifera > Eurotatoria > Philodinida > Philodinidae > Didymodactylos > Didymodactylos carnosus. The sequence continues at coordinate 13,948 of CAJNOQ010002830.1, read as the reverse complement.
GAAAAATACTAGAAAATGTCTCACAACTATATTTGTATGAATCTGATATTCCAAACTTACTTAATCTAATTTTAACGATAAAATACTATTTTCATCTTCACATTAAAGATGGTTAATAGAACGGTGTGATATTTATCAGCATAGTGTAAAATTTCGCAAAGATATTGGAAGATTTCAGAAAAAACTTCGAATTTTTTAGTATTAAAAATATTGCAAAAAATGTCTTCCGTAGTATTGCAGAAAATTATACGTTTTTTTAGAAATTCTACTTATAAGCTTTGCACAATTTCTAGAAAGAGATTAGTTTGAAACTTGAAGTTTGCATATTCGAGCGCATTGTCTTTCAGTTTTTACCGAAATAAACTGATGAGTTATATCCGTATAACATACTGGAAATATGAACGGTCAGCTTTTCAAATATATGGTAATCCATTTATCAGAATCATCCATATCTAATAATAATTCCATTTAACCTTGTAATGTAGGCAAAACACTGAATATAGTGTCTTCTTTCTTTCTTTCGTTAAGATATATTTTAACTCTACAGTACACTGTAAGATTGGAAATTATTTATGGAAAATGCTCGGCGATTTTCAAAGAGTACATATGGAAATTCTCCGAGGATTTTCCAGTTTATAGAAAATCGAATTTACAACAATCTAGAAAATCCTCCTTGATTTCCAGTTTGTTAAAAAATCGCCATTGAATTTCTATAAATAATTTTCAAGAAAGTAGAAATTTCTTTTTGATGTTCTATAAATTGGAAATTCCTTGGCGGGTCTTCACCGAGTGACGGCGCGACCAGGTTGTATGGAAGTTAACCTCGCTCATGCTGTTGAAATTTCTGGTGAACAGTTCCGATTTTCGCTCTGCTAAATCAAAATTCTTGCTGGCATAGGCAAAATTGTGATTTGAAGTAGAAACTGTCTCAGTTGATTTAAGTGTAATATGAGTGTCTTTATGTGACGGTCTTATACCTACACTGATTGCAAAACCAAAAGATGAATAAGTATTTGGTCTAGAAATTCCTGGGCGAATTTCTACTTTCTTATACGTCGTTCTACTTCAAAAAATCGCCGGGGATTTTCCAGTTTATAGAAAATCCTCAGCGGTTCTCCACCTTTATAGAAAATCGAATTTATAGAAAATCAGCATTTCCTAGAACGCTGGAAATTTGTCGAGGAATTTCTATAAACTAGAAAATCCCCGGCGATTTTTCGGTCGATTTTCTATAAAGTGGAAATTAATTCAAGATTACAGTGTACATTTTTTGTTATTATTTGTTTAGGTTATATTTATTTTAATTTGTTATCTGTTATTATTCATCGTCTCTGTTACATTTTGTGATGTAAATTGTGAGTAATACATTGATCATACACGGGAAAGAAAGAAAAAAATGTCCTCTGTATACAGGTGAACTCCATCATTTGATCGCTTCGACCTAGCTCCGAATTCTTTCGTTCAATCAATCCTATTAAAGTTAATAATAAACTTTCTTTGAATTTCCTCAGTATAAAATGTTTATACATGTTTATTTAAAGAATTTGGACAAAAATTCATGAAGAATCTAGACTACTACTACTATTTATACAAAGTAGATCAATTTATTACATGATCGTTATTAATCATAGCTAGAAACGTTATTAATAGAAGAATATATCAAGGTTAAAGAAGTACATTCTTTTTCTTATGATCTAACAAATAGTATATAAAAAGATTGTTTTTTTCTAGTATGCTGTAAAATTAGATGATATAATCAAAAATTTGAAATAGATTAAAACATTTCTTTTTGTATTATATATATAAAAACAGTAAGTATTCTAAATTTGTTAATTTTCTTAGTCTACTTTTTCTCTTAAAATATCATTGTTCCAATTGAGTCTAACCTAAATAAATCTGCTAGAAGTTTTAGTCAAAATATATTTCTTCCTATTTGCTCACACAACTGAATTTTGATTAGCTTTTATTATTATTACGAATTCTACAGGTTAGCAGTGCATAACATAACACAGAATGGAAAAAAAAAATCTCAGTATAGTTTTCAATTATAATTTTTTCGTATAATTTTAGATCAAAAAATGGCATCAAATGAACAAAGTTCATCACCTAGAAGAAATTGGTCAGAAGAACGAGAACAACAACATCGATTAAAATTTGAAGAAAATTTTACTAAAATTAATGGTGGAAATAGTATCAACAGTGAACAAGCATGGAATTTAATTATTGATACAAAAAAACAAATGTGGGAAAATAAACGTCGACATCATGGACCAAACAGCTCTGAAGAAGAACAAAGTGGAAGCGATCGCTCAAGACCTCCACCACCAGATGGTCAATCACACGGACCACATGGAGGCCCACCACACCACCAAGGTGGCCACCATCTATCGCCACATTGGGAACAAATGAAAAAAGAACGACAAGAAAAATTTGAACAAATTCAACAAAAAATGCGACCAAAATTTAATGAAAATTTCATTGCTGTCAATAATGGCCAAGATATCAGTAGAGAACAAGCATGGCAACTATATTTGGATACAAAACATCAAATGCGTGAACATATGCATGAATTTCATGAACAAGATATACAAAAAAAAATGCGTCCAATATTTGATAAAAATTTTGATCAATTAGCCAATGAGAAAATTAGTCGTGAACAAGCATGGCAATTGCTCATTGATACTGGTAAACAGATGCGTAATGAAATGCATTGGGGACATGGTGGACCAGGTAGAAAACATGGTGGACCAGGTGGAAAACACGGTGGTAGATGCTGTCCGCCAAAATAAATGACTGAACGATGGAATGGTGTTAACATTTTGCCATTTGCTTCTTTTTTTTTAATATTCCTTTAGTCAGGAAAAAAATATCAAATTTCGCATATTAGAAACAAAACTATTTTGTTTCAGTAACCTTTCGGTTAGGATACATCGCAGTTTTTTGCATGTACTACAATAATTTTAAGCTTCTTAAGCCATATTGGTTCGAGTAAAATCGTGCAGGAATTCAATATTCTGTCACATATACTTAAACCACCTGAGCTTAAAATTTTTAATGCTTTCAGTCAACTTATGAACTTATTTTTAAAACAACAAAAATGAAAAACAAGTTTAGCTGATAGTAGCAGATAGTCTTGACTATTTGTTCTTATCGATAAATTGTAAATAAAAACGATTATCTTTTCTACTCTACAAGTAAATAATATTAAATTCATACTAATGTTGTAATACATTCGTGTTTTTCTTCATTCCTCACACAGACAAATAAATACTTCCGATCCATGTGTACAAAATATATATCACATTTTTTTTCTAAATGGGATGATTTTGTTATTATTGAGATTCTTTTATGGTTGTTATTTGTTGTTGTCACCGTCGAATACGTAGCGAATGTGGGTATAAGGTGTCGGCAATTCGAAAATCAAATATAGAAAAAAGTGTTGCCTTTTTTGGTCATGGTTAGATAGAGCTGGTCGAATTATATAGAAAAACGCCATTTTTAAGGTTTTAAAAACGATTTTCATATAAAAAATGTTTAAAATACTAAACTTTTCAAATAAGGTGAAATTTAATCAAATTTTTGAAAATTATCAAAATTTTCATCTTTATAAATCTTTTTAATTTTCAAAATCGCTTTATTCTAATTCACCATGTTAAACTGAGTATAGAAAACTGAATTTGATCAAATTATTAAAAGTGATCAAAAAATTTCGCAAACACGAGCAGAATAGGAGAAAAGCCAATCTTGTGTCCTACAAACCAATCAAGTCTTTATAGATCGAAAGAAGAGCAATTCTTTTTACTTCATTCTAATCAGCACACATACCTATGGGGAAACAAATTTTCCAGATCAGTGGCAACAACCAAGAAAATGCACTGTATTTTGCAATTTTCATCATCAAATTTCAATTTTTTCGCAACACCAAAGACATATTCACAATACCAATATTGTTTGTTGTAATATAATTTAGTAAAGATAATAATAATTGTATGTACACAACAATCATTGAATTTTTCTATTTCAAAAAACCGAAACTTTCGATTACGATCTGTAATCATCATCAGCTATAGTTTAAAATAAAAAAACACGACTATATACCATTCACTCGTTCTTTCTCATTCTTATTTTCCGTTTTTCACTTTTCGCTCTTTCTTTTTGTTCTTATGAACATATGTTGAATACTGCAAGGAGGAGAAACAGAAGAATATCAAATTTCCTTATTGCAATATTCCCCTCTCCCTTATTGATAACTGTTCAATTGAAAATTAACATTTCGTGAGTAATTTTATTGTATGATGTTTAATATTGCATCGTCAACATTATCTCCTTAATTTCTCTCTTTTTCCAATGTGTATCTAATCTCTTTTCATAATCGTTGGGTCACTAAATTTCACGACATGATTCTTGTTGTTTGGCATATGATCAGCAGCAGACGATTTTCCTTCTTCTTTTAATTCGTTATGACATTTCAATACCAACATATGTTAAAGATGTAAAAAAGGTTTTCTTCTTTGTTTTTAACATATGTTTAGAAGAACAAAAAGAAAGAGAGCGAAAAGTAAGTGAATAGTGAGAAGCGAAAAATAAGAATGAGAAAAAACGAGTAAATCGTATATATAGCCGTGTTTTTTTATTGTATAGATGATGATGATTACAGAAAGTTTCGGTTTTTTTAAATAAAAAAAATCAGTGATTGTTCTGTGCATACGATTGTTATTATATTCACAATCTACATCAAAAATTGAATTGAATGATGTCTGTTTGAGAATTTTTGGAGAATTTCGATTTTTTTTTTGAATTTCTTGACCGAGCTTTTCGTTGAATGGGTTGATTGTCGCTATTTTATTTGATAAAAATGAAGCCTTTTCTTACATATTTTATTATTTATTTTTTATTAGATATTTTTAGCAAATGATTAATTTGTTGTGGATCGGATGTTGGATCAATAATTTTCGAGCAAGCTAGATGAAAAACAAACAAACACATACTACATGAGAATAATAATAAGTAAATTCTTTTTTCCTCATTTTGTTAAATCGTAGATGAATATCATAAAACTTTATAGAAAATTATTAAGGTGTAATTTCAAGCTGAGGATTGAACACTCAAATTTCAGAGTAAAAATTATCTTTTTCAAAAATCAGAGTAGAGTACGGCCTCGTTATTTCCAAATTCGGAGTAAAACCTTAAAAGGCAGGATGTAGATACTCTACTTCAAGTCCGCGAGAATCTGGTCTCGAAGCTTTTAAAGCGGATAAGATTAGTGAAGTTATTCACAAGCTATATTTTCATATTTTATTTTAAAAGTGTATATAACAGTTTTAATAAATAATAATATAATCTCGTACCATATTAATCAATTCAACTTGAACCTACTGAAGTTTGAGAGATGGCAATATATGTTACATCATTTTCTATTTAGATTTTATTGAATGAAGCAAGAAAAAAAAACAGCAAACACAATGAAAAAACAAGATAAGAACAAGAGAGATTTGTTCACAAATACAAAACAACAAAAATAAAGTGATCCACCGAGGCAAAACTTCTCATTTCAATATTCAATCACTAGTTTTTTGTTTGTTAATGATAAGCAAATTGTCTAATATCAAATAGAATAAAAAGTGTATTTTCACACAAAATATCACAGTGTTATAAAAATAACAGCACAAACGCAATTTTCAATATAAAAAAACAAATACATATGCAAAATTCTTCGTATTACTTTGATTTAAAAACGTTGAGATTGTAAGATGAGATTTTACAAACTAATATTGTTTGAGTATTTTGAGATAGTGTACAACGGGACAATGATGATGGTAAATTTAAAAATGATTTTTTCTAAATAATGAGTCGTAATAAGATAGTCAGCGAATGAAACACTACTATAATGAGTGGCTAATATGGATACTACTGAAACTAAGAATACATACCTCGAATCAAATATTTACGCCCTATTGTCACCCATGCCTGGTACAGGCCTGTTTCCTATTCCTTCTTGTATATAAGATTGTTGCTGAGGAGGAGGTGGGTATTGTTGATGTCGTTGAGCGGTACGACTTTTAAACCATTTTGTTTCTTTATAAACAAACCAGACAGCGCTCATCCATAAGATAAAATTCAAAAATCCAAATATAACCGACACAATAATGTTGGCGTATGAGCCACCAATCACTGGGGTACAATTTGCTGATGGGTTACAACTATCGATTTGAGCAACAACAGTATCATAATCTGTTTGTGTTCTAATATCGCTGACGCCTTTTGCCCACGCTAGAAATAAGTAAATAAAATGGTCAACATTAAATACGATGAGTGGTTTGCAACAGCGTGAGCAAAGATGTTCACCGATTTGAATATATACTATTATCAATTCGTTGATAACTTAGAAACAAAGTGATACATGGACGAAGGCTAAGTATGGGTAGTTTTTTCGGCCTTTAATGTCTTCTAAATAGGGAAATCCATAATCGAAAGATTCGATCACTGACATGATAAGTCTAAGCAAATTCACTACTTGTTGTCTTTTTTAACTAACCTGCACTTCCAGCAATCCAAAATATGCTCCACACAACTGTAATTAATAAATCAATTGATGGCAAACGTTCATCTTGTCGATATTTGACATCCAGAAATACATAGATGATACAAGCAGCTAATGCTAGTAAAAATGCTGTAACACCGGTAAATACAAAAAATTCTGCTGATGGTTTTATTCCATTTGAACTCGATAAATACAGCGTTCCATTATTACTGAGTGCATTTTTTACTACAACACTGCCTAACGAATATGGGTAAGACCAATCGGCCCGTATCGCTGGACTACTGGGGCCAGTATCTATTACGAAATATGATGTACCATTCACAGCCGTAGCGAAAGCAAATATAGCAAAAACGAATTGTAATAATCGAAGTAGACCACGTGGTTCTCTAAATATACCCCAATATGCCATCGCATGTGTAACACTAAGTTTTGATTGCATCGAGTCCATTTTGAATGTGATAATTATCTAAAACGAAAAAACAACAAAAATGTATTAGTATCAGCAAAAAGTTTGGTTAGAACTCTAGTTTTTATGAATATTTAAAAACTATCACAAAAGAAATGCTGTTATTATAACTGCTATTATTGGATAAAAACGATTTTTGTAGTAGTCTCTCCAGTCACCATCAATAAGGTGATTCTCAACATTAAAAAATGAAATAGTAACGGCGTGCTCGCGTGAAGACGAGTTTGGTCAGACACTAACATTGGCATTTCCGTGGTTCGCTTTAAGCTTTTACTGATTTTATTAACTAGGCGTTGCTTGACTGCTCTTGTTTCTCGAAAATATTTTAGCAATTCGGATGTGCTTTCAGTGAAGCACGCTCGGAATTTGAACATAAAAGGTCAACTTTTAATATCAGTTACGATTTTCCATTACTAAAAAATTGTCTGATGCACATTTCTTTCTTAAATAAAGACTGAATCACTAAAAGCCAACACTTTCCTGACTGATAACCGGTCCTCAAACAAGTCAAAGCTCTGTTATTGGACTATGAATTCAAATAATTTTCTAACTTTCAAAATAAGTCAGAAAAGCAACTGACGGTCAGTTACTACGCTGTTTATCGCAATTCGCAGTAAATATTTAGCAAACAACAAATTATTTTTTCTCATACATGTCGTCTGTTTCTTGGCCAAATGTGTCAAATTCCTTTGTTCTATTTGCGCAGTAAAACGACAGATATGCTAGCAAGAAGGAAAAGATTTTAACAATAGATATACAACATAGTAATGGTCAAATGTTTACAGAGATATATATTGAGCAATAAGAGATATTATATTTGCTAGATGCCTAATAAATGCCGTTTGCATTGATAATCATATTAAGATTTATTGCCTAGGTAATCTCTTACAAAAAATCGAAAAAATAGTAATTTTATCTGAGAAGAACGATCTTGTATGTCGTTTACTTTTTATCTATTTATTTATGTACAAAACTTGATATCATCGTTCATGTTCAAATTTTAATTCGTTTTCTGCCTTGACATGAGTGAATAACAACAAAGAGGAAGAAAAAAATTGTACATAATACTTTCTTGTCCTTGCTTTAGTCTTTCTCACTTGATTAAAATGAAGAAAATAACAGTCCATTTTATAGTACATACAAGAACTTCTTGTGGAAATATCTAATCTCAAGTCTTAAGCTTTAATCTTTAATTCTAAATATCCTCGAACAACGTCGAAGTAGAAGAGAAAAAGAAGGTTTTTAACTGAAGTAAAGTCAAACGTACTGAAAAAATAACTTTGTAATCATAAACTTCAAAAGGAAACAACCTGATAATAAAACAGAACTGACTCATCATACCACTTTTGTGAGAAAAACACGAAATGCTTTTGAAAGATCACTTTAAAATTGCTTATTTTTTTCTTCTTTAAAATTGTGAAAATAAAAAGTGAATATAATTTATTTTTGCTTTACACATGTTGAGTCATTCAAAACATTTGTTTAAATATAAGAAAATATGGTAACTTGCAGCACAATGCTTTTAGTCTGATTTGTAATAAAAAATATGTTTCACCTTCAAAAGAAATATATCTATATATAAACAAAAAAAGAGGAAATAAGACTCATAAAGGAAAAATATTTGTTTTCTTTTTTTGATTAATATTCAACGGTTTTAAATAAGTATATATACAGGTATTACAACATGTTCGAATAAAGGAGATCGAAAGACACAAAAAATTGATACCATGTTATTCAGTGTTTTAATCGCACGGTGAACAAACGGACTTGCCACTATAACTCCACGATAATGTCAACAGGAGTTCAAAATATTTACTTCTAGCTATAAATCTGATTGTAAAATGAACTTTTATTGAATTGTCAATTCTACTTTAAAAATGTTTACTGTGACATTGATTCCACAAGTGAAAAATTTAGTATAACAAATATTTTCTGTTAAAAACATCGATATTATCCGTGAATAACAACAAAATAAAATATTAAGAAAACGAGCAATATTCATGGTGTATTCGTTTGCAAGAAATTGTTCCTCACGAAAGTAGTCTAAGTCTAATCATCATTATTCCTTAATGTCTTTAATCGTATGAAAGATGTCATTTCAAAATTCAATTTACTACCTGAGGATTCGATAAAACGAAGTCTAAATTTAGTGTATGTACGGGGACTTAATAATCAGTTCAGTTGACATAAAACCAAGCTGTCCTAACAATCTAATTTACGTATTTATGATATAAAGACGAAGCAATATTGTTTGCAATACAGTATCAACCGACGAAATACAATCTTTCTTTTTTATAACTTACCTTTTATAAAAAAAATCTATGTTGCTTCTGCTAAAATCAATACCTCCAGTAATTCAATATTAGTTTTGTATTCATCATTCAGGACGCAAAGAAAAAAATCACCTGTACCTGAAAAAGTTTTTTTTTCTTGTGTTGCAGCCAAAAAAGCAAAGAAACAGAATCTTCTCTTCTCCTTTTGTTTTCCTATAACACTTTTCATCATCTTCAATCATTTTTGGAGTAGAACAGAAAAAGTAAATTATTTTTTCTGTTCTACTCCAGAAATGATTTATTTTTTATCATATATTCTAGAGGAAAACAAAGCAAGATTTCTCAGGTGTACTTGAATTGACAGTTTAATTGAAAGTTGGCCAGGATACGCCACGACAAAATGTTGATGAGAGCAAATTGACAAAATTATCTCATCCATTATAAACTCATGTGCCTCTAACAAAACTATTCCAAACAACTGCTTTTGTAACCTATCATTTTTAGAATAAATTAAAAAAGGGTAGGTCTATTGACACCCCCGGGGTGGCAGCAGGGAGCTATTGATAGTTCCAAGACTGGCAGCAAGGGGCTATTGACACTCCATCGAACTGGCAACAAGAGCTATTGACAGTCCAGAATACACTTATACACTGCAAAAATGTGTTATTTAATAAAGACCATCATCTCCAGGTAACATGGAAGTATTCCAGTGGCTCACTTTCATGCACAGCCGCCCAACCCACCCGAAATCACCTCTCATAGGCCGTCAATTTCAGAACTAATTCAACATAACACTTTGAATAACACATTTATGCAGTGTGTAAGTGCATTTTGGACTGTCAATAGCTCTTGTTGCCAGTTCGATGGGGTGTCAATACCTCCTTGCTGCCAGTCTTTGGACTGTCAATAGCTCCTTGCTGCCACCCCGAGGGTGTCAATAGCCATTCCGTTAAAAAATTTCCTCGTGAGACCTCCAAGACTTTTGTCTATTCGGGATGGTGAAAAAGTTCAAGACTTTCTTTAAGACACTAATAGTGTACTGCCATGGTGCAGTCGCTAAAAAATTGTGTTATCGTCACGCAATGACTTCTTATTCTTTAAAAAATTCGCATCAGATTTTCCTTAGTATAATCGAACAAGAGTCTTTATTATTGTCGGATGATTTGCTACACCACAATTTTTAGACAATCTTTTGACATAGCGTGGTTATCCCGTTTTCTCTTTCATTCGAGCCAGCAGTCGCTATACAATTTGGTTTTTCTTATTTCACTGAAATGTATCTTTCATTCCACAAGCAAATATTTTTAAAGAATAAGACATCGTTACGTAGAGATAACACAATTCCACAGGTAAATGTATCTTTTTGATCTAACGACCATTGGCAAAAAGTGCTTCGGTTCCTGAATTCTTAGACGTTCATGACTCATTAGGTATGCACCGATTTCGAATAATCAAATATCGATTACTCGATTTTTAATCGAAATCGGTGCACGTCTATGACTCATAGATCAATTGTTCTGTGCAGTGATTTATCTAGTGTGTAGGCCATGTGTGCGGCGCCCACCCGAATTTTCGCTTCGCCTTTCCGAAAATCAATAGGTGATTTCGTTTTAGCAAAAGTTCTTTTAGCCAACAGCCCCTCCAAAAATTTCAACCGCCCACCCGAAAAACGAAACCTAGATAAAAGACTGGTTCTGTGGCAAATAGATTTCTTAAAATTTATATCTCAAAAGGCTTGTGAATCGACACCTAAGCTTATATAAAAAATTCAGTTTGTGATAGTACACACTTTGCCTTCAGTCTTGAATCCTTTCTCAATATATGGATTTATTCTTATTTGCCGAAAAAAAGTTGTAAGCAAACGTCGGAGAAATTATTCATTATATGATTCATATCATATGATTCATTACATGCCTTGACCGTTAGATCGTTTCGTTGCTTCCTGGGTGATTCAACGCGGTCCGTAAACGACCATAAAATCGATTTATGACGCAGTAATTCTATGCTCCGTAATACTGCCGCCGTAAACGAGCATATAGTGGTCCATTATGGCCGTAAACGGTCTCGTAAAAGGTTGTTTACGGCTGCAGTGTTACGGAACATAGGATTACGACCATTTACGGGGTGTTACGTTACAGTACACGGTCGTAATTCGCCGTATATGGCCATCGTAACCAATGACCTGGGTTTGGCAATACTGCGTTAGGATTAAAAGAAAGGCAAGGCAACAGAGAGGCAGAACAGAATAGAACAAATTATCGTTTCGCTTGTTTTTTCACGCTATAATAGAAACTTAGCTCATCGTCCGTTCACATGCGTTCTTTTTTTTCGATGCTGTACTTTTCTACCATCTGATCTTCCATTACCAGTTCGCTCATCTTCTTGAATAAAAAACATTTCTTTGTTGAGTCGTTGATTAATTTATCGTACTTTTTAAAAAAGAAAACAGTAAAAGTAAATATCTCGGTATTATGTCTACTAGAAAAAGAGCTTGACATCTTTATTTTTTGTCACTAGCTGTATGTACAAAACAAAAAAGTAGATGGCATCGCCACGCACTCTTCCGATATTAAGTTTCCTTCCTAAATAGAAAATCTTCTAGGTTATCGAGCGCTGAATATGAAAAGGCATTTTTCCACGACTCTGAATGAACTTTATCTTTTCTTCACGGTGATGTGTCAAGCCACACAATATAGAGCTACACCGGCAGAAATGAACCTAGTTTGTTCGCTAATATCCATGTGAAAAAAACGCTTTTTCACCTGAATACTAATGAACAAAGTGGTATGGATTCATTTCTGGCAGTGTAGTATTTGGAGCTAAAAGGAAGTGAAAAAGTTGTTGTCCCTAAAAAAAGGAAGAAAGGAAAGGAAAGTCATTGTCTAAGACAAAGATACATTGTCCTACAAATGACGTTTTTTTCCTTTTTCTAGGGATCTCCCAAAAAAATAATGTTGGTTGCCTATGACTATACTCGATTGTTTGTTAGTTGTTGAATCAGCTAATAGAAAAAGAGATGTAATGATGTCGTTTACTTATTATGTTTTGTGTTTCTCATTGACAAGTCCACGCTTTCCTACAATTCCGACTGTAGTTAACTCACCACAAGATATGTTGGGGTCAAAAGCGGTTGGCTCAAGTATTATCTTGTTCACATGATAAATTTAAGCTCCATTTTATCGCAGTCTTTTTAATTTTTCTTTCATCCTCTGAATGAGGACAGTTTTTTAATCTGAGCTTTTAAAGACGCCATTTGGAGTTTAGTTTAATCTATATTTATCGTTAGTCACTTGAAATCAGCATCACAAATGGAGTCTGCTGAGTAACTAGAGTTTTTTCTTGAGTAACGAACGCATTTTTTGACTAAAAGTTTTTTCTGAATAACTGCATATTTTAAGTTAATTGAAGACTGTCAGTCTTTAATTAGCTGAAGAAACATCAGTCTTAGACTAATTATTATATTTTATTACAGAACAAGATTCATCAGCAATATGAAGAAAACGAGATAGAATTTAATTAATTTTTTAAACTATTCATCAATATAGATCCTAACATTTCTCGATTTTGCACGTTTCGGATTTGAATATATATAATATAAATACGTTCCTTTTCTTCTCAGTTCAACTGTTAGAACATCAGTACTACAACATTTATCACATCTACACCAAGAGAAATTTTTGACTTTAAGGTCACTTAGTGGTGTTGTCATTCGATATGATGTCGAAGAGCCAGTTGCTCAGTAAATAAATGAGTTACTCAGAAGCTAGAGAAAATCACTTACTCAGGTGCAAAAAAAGGCAGTTTCTGAACTTAAATTTTTTAAAAAGTTTCTGAATAGGTCAAAATTTTTTTAGTAACTTTATCCAAACGAGGGGATGGATTTCCGTCCCCTAATCGATAACGCTATATGATAAACTGCTCAGCTGATAATAGGGGTGGCACATTACTGTTACTTTTACGAGTAAACCTGAAAATTTTTCTTTTAAAATCCATTGAATTACATGTCAGTCGAATGGCGTATAAATGAAGATTCCGCAGTGCATAGGAAAGGAGAAAAAGGCCCAAAAACTTCGAATTTTCCAAGGTTTTACGGTAAACCTTTTCCCAAAGCTTTCTTGAAATTCAGTCACTTCCGTCAATTAAAAAATTTTCTGATTCAATAGCTCGATGCAGAATTCAATTTTCTATCGATCTCCGCAAACCGCAGATTTTCAACATTAAATTTCGATTTTTCATAGATGTTTTCCTGAAGCTCTGATATTTCACCTTTGCAAACTTTTTCGCAAAACAAAGAGACATGGACTAGACATGGAAAGAGAATTCTACGCGGATTCCAATCCAGAGTTTCTGAAAAACTGGTTTTTCAGAAAACCGAATCTTCAAGAGTAATGGGCCCGAATCCTTTCAGGCTTTTTATTAGCTCGATATACTCTATCGATTGAGGTATAACTCATTAGAAACGGAGGGAATCACCTCGGGCGGTTCCCTCGTTAGTAGGATCTATGAGTTATACCTCAATCGATAGAGTATATCGAGCTAATAAAAAGCCTGAAAGGATTCGGGCCCATTACTCTTGAAGATCCGGTTTTCTGAAAAACTGGTTTTCCAGAAAACCGGGTGGTCAAGAGTAATGGGGCCGGATCCGTTTTGGGGTTTTTTTAGGGCGAT
>CAJNOQ010002829.1:0-22477 GCA_905250885.1 Didymodactylos carnosus | reverse complement strand
TAAATTATTTATGGCCGTAGATATTTGTTGTGGTGACGGAAAAACTAGGTTTAACGTAGAAGTAGGTAAAAAGGTAGTTATAGGTGTAGGCACTGGTCCAGAAACAGGTAGGGTACAGTTGGAGAAATAATCCCCGAATAGATCCGCCTTTTTCTGTTCTGTAGAGGCTATTTTTGTCCCGTTACTAATTGTTGCAGGGAGACCAGTGTTACCCTGTCTTATACGATTAATTGCTGCCCAAAAGTAGCGGGTGATGTGAAAGATTTTGCAATGCGTGTAAAATGAACGCGTTTCAGTTTATTTAAAGCATTTTTAACTTCCTTACGCCATTTCTTGAAACACGCTTGTGATTCAACAGTGCCACGTTTTTTATGTGTCTGAAACGCACAATTACACATGCGCATCAGATGATAATAACTACGGCTATATTTGAAGTGAATAGACTTAGTCTGAGTTTGTTTCCACGGCACACAGTGATCTACACAGGCAGATAAATGGGTAGACCAAATATACAAAGCCTCATCACATGTTTTTGTGTTGAAAAAGTTTGAGTCTATATTGGCTAACTCTGCTAACAACTGAGGCCAATTGCATTTTCCATAATCCCTTCGCTTTACTGAAGAATGAATCCGCTCAATGAATATATCCTCAAAAACTACCTTAAGGACAAAATGTGATGATCCACCTAGTGGTGGAGAGTCTGATGTTTCTGGAGGAGCCCAATCAACAGGGTAGAAAATAATATTCAAGCAGAGTTTTATGCTTGGTTGTATAAGTAGAGAAAGAAGGGACTAATTGAAACACTGAGAGCGTATCTAAGAGAACTTTATGTACCTTTGGATTTTTTGTAGGATCTGCATTAAAATCTCCAGGTAGCAGTAACTGAGAGGAGGGTTGAACATGACGTGGGAGAAAAAGTTCTAACAATTCAAAATATTTTTCATACTCTTTAACTATAATAGAAGGTTTTCTATACGAAGAGCAAATGAAAATATCACTTTTATTGGATTTGATTTTCAGAAGGATAGATTCAGTTTTTGAGCAGGAGGCAATAAATTGGTGTGAAATAGAATTCGATACATAAGTTACTATATATAAATAGTACTCCGATCGTTTGTCATTTATCTCATAGATTAGTAGAATAGTTACTCGCAACAAATGCATATATATTCAGATACAGATTTAATGCATTGTACAAGATAAAGTAAGTCAGCGATCTACTGAGCGACCCATCTAAATGGATCCGTTTTATTCACTAAGGAAATTGAGGAAACTGTGCCGTCAGTAGGTCAGTGACCCAGTGGTAGTGTGTCTCCGAGTTACAGAAAGAAATGGCCTGGTGAACCATGACCTGTCTATATGGATCTCTTTTACCTACTGAGACGATTTTACTGACTGGTGACCCAATTTATTTTTTAAAGTTGTTAGCGTTTGTTTGTATTGTTGAAGCCTTATTTTTCTGTTTTTTACACTGCTATTTCTCTAGCATTTTTCTTTTTTTAATAGAAATCAATTATTCGTATATAACTGCCAAATCGTACTACTTTCATACGCATACCCAACACCTTTACTTTATAATTGACGAAAAGGCCGAATGATCCATATTCATACTATTTTTAGGCTTAATAATAACATGTGTTGTTCGATGTTTCTTCTTCTTTCTCTCTTACTCAAAACAAAAACTTCTTTAATTCCAAACCCGGTTACTTTCACGTACAATATGTGGATCATTACACAAGTAGAAGTATCTTCATAGAATCGATCACATCCAATATTATGACGTATTCTGTTTTATTCGACGACGGCTTATATTGAAAAAGAGAAAAAAACACATTTCATTTATTCACATAAAAAGAAAATCGTTTCAGATATTAAAACAAACAGACATACATTCATTTTATAAAAATGTACAGAGAAAAAAAAGGCAAATAAATTCATTAATTTTTCTATCTGCAAATGTTGACGAGAAGAATGAAGACAGTATAAAAAACACATTTATCTGTTCCTATCTGAACACAAGGATAAAAAAGATTTCAGAATTAATACAAAAAAATGCTTAAAAAAAAGTTCAGGACGTAAATTGTAGCAATTATTCAATTATAGCACCTTACGAGAAAAAAAAACAGATTTTAATTACAAAGATTTTTCAAAATGACACGAACCTCATAGAGGTTAAAAGGACGGCTATGGATTTCATAACTCTGTTGTAATTGGTTGATGTTGAATAGACGTACGAGAGTGATGAGAAGATAATGATGTTGAACACGATGTACTAGCGCTGTTATTAGTATTATGACATGATTGAACAATTGTCGCTGAAGCATTACGGCTATTTGACGTACTTAATGTTCGTGTAACAATAACAGGTTTATCTGATTGTTGAACTAAATTAAATAAGAAAAACAAAAAATGAAAATAAATGTATTTACTTTTAAACTTCAATACGTACGATTATTGCTATTATAATTAATATTTCGATTCATATTCAAATTAGAAGTAGGAGAAGTTAGAGGTAGATTATTGATGTTATTTTTATTTGGTGAAATGGCTTCGCTGCAAAAACGTGTTTCCTAAATAACGATAGATATATAAATTCCATGTTAATAGAAAAATCAACACTGCAACAATTTATATTTAAAATCCAGCAGACTAAAGGAGTTACCATTTATGAAATAACAGACGCTATTTCGCACAACATTTTCTAAGTGGTTCACACAGCGTATTTGGTGTTATAAACTGTTTCACCTCAATCTGTTTTAGTCAATTTTAAATGAATTGTCGATAAGTATTCAAACACTTCAAACCAAAAAACGGAATAATCTTTAATAAAACAATCATTTGCATGCAATTATCGCATTTCATTCACATGCATTTAACTCACGTTTATCATCAGTGTAGTCACTAGTAATTGTCGTAGCAGCAGCAGCACAATTACGAAGATTTTTTGTTGAATCAACAACGAGATAGGATAAATTGTCATAATTAGCACATTTCATATGAAATTGTGTTTTATTATTGCAAGGTAGTGTGTGTTGTTTCCTTGGAAAATTAAATCGACTGTAAACACCATCAATGTCGAATAGTGAATAGTTTAAGATATTATCGTAGGCTCGATTATTATTCGATGATGATGATGTTCTAGCACGATTTAATATAGCAAATTCTGGTATCGGTGTATTTAATAGTGGAAATTTTTTTAGTAAATTCATTTTACCAATGCTGCTGCTGCTGTTACTACTACTACCAGCACTTTTAGAATCGATTAAATTTTGAACACTATTTAGCTGAATAAACATGTAGCAAATTTCAAAAGTGATATTGTAAAGCTAAAAAAAGATTCTTACTTTAACCACAAAAGAAGGTTGTGGTACATTGTCGAACGGAAACTCATCTTTCAACGAGAATTTAGGTGGACTCATTGAAATTAAATTTCTTGCGGGCGGTGAGATGGATGAACGAATGTGACTAAAAGAAAAAAAGAAAACAAACATAACTCTTGTAATACGTTGGTCAAAAGGAAAAAACATACCCATTTGTTGATGGACCGTTAACATTATGTTGTGGTGAAATTTTTATCAATAAACTTTCATTATTATCATCGTTTATTGCTGTATTATTGCCGTTTATTTCTGGTTCTACTTTAACGGTTAAATTATTCGTTTCTTTCGAATCTAAAATGAAAAAAGATTGAATAAAATCATCAAATAATTGTATGAACGTAATAAGAAAATTTTATATGTAATATACGTTTGTTTTTAATCGAATTTTCAAGACAATAACTTTTAATATTTGTTTTCAGCGGATTATTGAATAATATCGGTTGATGTTGTTTATCATCTTTCGGTTGTCTCGGAGGTATTGGAGGAGGTGGCACTGTAGAAACTACGAGAGATGTTGAATTTTTCTTTGAGATTGATTCATTATCTAAACGGAAATAACAACATTACTTAGTTAAAGTTATTTTATAAAAATTAGCAGTTTCTTACCTTTAGTATTTATCAATAAATCTTGTGATAATTGTTTTGTCGTTTCACTAGCAACGTTAACACCTTGTATTAAATTATCCAAACGTTGTGATGCTGATAAATTTAAATTTTTTTGTGATGATGACCAGGAAGATGGACGTTTGCTCGATGATGATAATGTTAAATCATGAGTGGATGATGATGGATTTTTATGTCTGAATATACAATAAAAACAAGTTATACGAATTACAGATATATATCAAGTATGCTTACTCAGGTGATTTTTTTCCTGCAGTATTTTCTTCTAATTTTGCTTCTTGTTCAATTTTTAATTTTTTTAATCTTTCATCTTCTTGTTCTTTTAAACGTGCTTGTTCTTGTAATTTCTTTCGTATGGCATAGGAAGCACGTCTCGAAAATCTTTGGGATGGTCGTCGTTCAAAATTAGCACTACGACGAGTTAAATTTACTGTTGCACTTTGTGCCTCTGTTCGACCACTAATAAAACAAAAAAAAATTTAATGATATTTAGAATAGACTATGAAAAAAATTTAAAAATAATTTACCTAAATCGAAATCGAGATCCCATTCTAGTAAAATTTTCTCGAGTATTTAATTTTGTTTTTGGTGGTTTAATACATCGAAAAAATCCATGATATTCTACTGCACATTTCCACAAATGTTTACATTGTTTTTCATCATATAAACGAAATATAAATGTATGATCTCGTTGAAGACTTGGATCGTTATCATCATCTTCTACCACAACAACTGTTAGTTTCTTATGTTTGAAATCTAATTTAGTTATTTTTGGCCTAGAATAATCAATTGAAAAAACTATTTACAATTCAACAGTTATATTTGCAATAACAAAAAAACATACCAGAAAAATAGACCAATTTTTTGTTTATTTTCAAATACTAAAATTCCAGTCGGTGTCAATCCTAAACGATATTCCATACCATCTCGTCCCTAAGAAGAAAATAAAGATAAAATTAATGAATTCAAAATATAAATTCAAAATTAGTGAAGATATTTCTTCCTACCAATACTGTATGTAAATCTACACCATAATTTTCAAGCCATTTTGCTCTATTCAAATATTGTATTTCAGCATCAGCAGGCGTTAAATTCCTTGTTAGAAGAAAAGGGAATAAAAATTATGTAGGAAAGATCAAACACATAAAGAGCAAACACATTACATACTGATAAGTTTTCCATTTCTGGATAATTGCTTCTTCAACTTCTTCTGTTTGTCTTCCATCCGGTATAAAACGAAACTCCGATACAGTTTCGGCTGAATGTTCAATTGAAACATAATCGCCTAATTCAGCTGTAAATAACAAATTCATTCAGAAATAACTGATTAAAAAGATTTACTACTTTTATTTACCTTGAAGTGCTAATGCAGCTAAATCGATGCTTACATCAAGAGGACATTCTAATTTACCTGTTCTTACATCATCTTTTAATTGTAGAACAAATAAATATCTAAATAGAACCCGAAGATGGATCCTTTATATTATTTTTAATACTTGTGTGTTTCATTATACCTTGTTAGCTCTTCATGTAAAGTCTGTGGTTCTGACGCATAAAATTTAATACGTAAGCGGAATGTATATGGTGGACCAACTAAAAATAAACACTTGAATAGTGAAAATTAGAGAAAAAAACACTCAACACATACTTTTACATTGATTTTTTATGCACTTAGACGAATCCAACCAATGCTAAAAGAAAAATTAATCATCTATTTTAACCAATACATCATCAAACACTCAAAATATATTACTTGAACATTATGTGTATCAGTGTATTGTAAACCAAAATAGTCTTTTTCAATTATATCACTTTGACTAAAAACTTTATCATATAAAATTTTTCCAATTGCTTTACGCTAAAACAAACAAACAAAAATTCTTATTAAGTATTTTTTTTATGAAATGAAAGTTATCGAAAATTTTCTTTCTTTAAACGTCAAATATTCAAAATTTTAAAGTATTTTAATACGTAATGTATGAAAAACAGACTTACACTCTCTAATAAGTTCAAAATTTCCTATTATAAAAAGTCGACTATTGACTAACATTATACTGTTATTTTACACTCATAGTCATTATTTTGCTTAGACCTTGACAACTCAATTTGAGTCTTCATTATCAACGTTCAAAAATTCACTTACAAGTAATTTTTTTCAAAAATAAGCTGAAAAAGTTACTTTATTCAACTTGTTTTAATGGAAAAGTGCTTATAAGTCTTTTCATTTTTACATGGGCAACTGTCAAAGATAACACTAAAAAAATATCTTACAATTATTTCATACGGATTCTTGTAAATTAAGTAAAATTTTAGATTATGAACTTTTATGTTAATTAAAGTTGTATCGAAATAGCAAACTGCATTATGAAAATATGTACGAGTTGTTTGGCTAGTAATAATACAAATATTCTCCATTTTCCTTACAATTAGGACAATTTTCCATAGAATTCGTGTATACAAAAAATAAAAGCAATTCAAATTCTACGTTCAAAACGATGTGATGGTACATTTTCTAAAATAACTCCCTAGTATGATTACTTTTTGTCTTTATTAGTCAATACTGCTAACTCTATAACTCAGCATTTTACAGTTTATTTTTGCCAAACATCAGTTTCTACGACGCATTTTATACTTCTGCCCTTTTGCTGAAAATATCAATTGAGATAGAAAGAGGAAATATGTGAAAGACATACTTATCTGACTCCAATTCAAGATTAAACTCTAACTACATTCATTTCATTTGATCTGTTTTGATTATATGCTTGTATTATACCGGATTTGATATACAGACATTCAAAACAGTTGAAAATAAACAATTATGTTTGATTCTAATTGTGTTACATTCCAGAAAGGAAATAATAGTTAAGGCTAAAACTTTGAAATTATATCTTGTGTAAGTACTACTTAAGTACGATTAAATACTGGAATTGTTTCATCAAAAAATCTGAGATAAAATTTTATATTTTGTTGTAGGTATAAAAGACAATAAACGTTTATCATTATGTTTACGCGGTAATTGATCTCAAAACCGGGTGTGCGTTTTTTTTCACGCATAAAAAGTTGACCTTTTTTGAATAATTATCAATTTTAAAATGAAATTGAAAAAGATCATTATTGAAAAGACACGCATTATTAATTTAAATCGCATTTGCATTTCTCAATGTTATTCAAATAAGATCAATAAATGATGATTGACGATCAACGCCTATAATCAGAGGAAGTTCACGGGGAGAAAAAAAAACAAAAATTGATATTTCCTCTACGATTTAGTTAAATATATGAATAAAAAGTACAAAAAATTGTGTGACGTAATTATCTGTACCTACACGGTACACATACACAAAATGAAATTGGATTATCACACATTCCTTATTTGTTAGAACACAAATAATACACATCACTTTACATTTCTCAACAAATAATAATAAGAAAATGTAATCGTATATATGTCGTCTTTTCTTCTTTTAGGTGAGTAAAATGAACGATCAGTAATCAAATAAAATCGCTTAAGTAAAATTAACTTATACTAACATGAAAAGAGAGGATAATCAAATTGAAAACTCTGTTGAAAGTAGTTCTAGAACATACTTGTAACTTAACAAAAGAAAATTATACAATTGATAGCAATCTTTTATACATCAAAGAATTTTTGGAATCAAATATCTTCTAATTCATTAATCTGAAATTACACTTCCTGGAGTATACTAGTCAGTTTTTATAAATGCTTTTTTTTGTTTCTTCAACTATTGAATAAATAAAATTTATATCATTTCAAATGTTCAATTTGTTCACAGCATAAAAGAAGAAATATGAATAATTCTGATATACCATACAGTGTCACGAAATTGGATCAAAATGCGCAACACACATAAGAATAACAATCGTCATCTATTCTTTTCTCTTTTTTTTTCTTTTTTTTTTTTTTTTTTGTACAATCCATATGCATGACAACACCTGGCTCTGTATATCTGTATATTTATGTATATGAACATTTGATCTTTCTCTTTCTTAAATATATTCTAGTAGACTTTCACTACCACTACTTTTACTTTTTGAATACATACATATAAAATAAATAAGGTCAAGTGTATGTAGAGCAAGACAACTAACGCTTTTTAAAACAAAAAAGTATATCGTACGTGGTTCATGTATATATATATATATATACGAAGAAAGTCTGATACTAGATCAGACATTTTCTAATATCTATAACTATGTTACACAGTTCGTAACTAGTGACTAATGTTTTTCTAATAAAAATACTTCATCATACTAATGAAGTTTCTGTTATCCTACTATCTATCATGACTAAAACATCCGCTTTTTATTATCATTAGAAGATAAAATATCAATGATACACAATTATGGATAGTAAACGAATGTGTTACTACTACTACTACTACTACTTCTGATTAGCACAGTTCAACAATAAATTCTACTTGTTCTATTTTTAGATCATAAATTTTAAGTTTGTTAAAAAATTAGACAAAATAACACGTAGTATTTGGATTTGGTCAATTAGAATCAATTATAGGATAAAAGATTTATCCATTATTCTATAATTATACGAGTCAATAAGAACTTCAATGACACAAAATATCTATCGGTTATATTCTTATAACAAGATTTTAGCTTGTAGAAAACGATACGTCTATAATGTGAAAAAGAAGAAGAGCGATCAAAGATGTCAAGCTGCTTATTAGCTACTATAAAAACAATATTCAACTGTTCTAACTAGAAAAATATGTCTGATTTCGAATAAAATAATAAAATATGTTCTGTTGTTGTTTTTGTTTTTGTTTTTTTATATACTTACATCAACTTCAAAATTCACATCTTCTCCATCAAGAAAAACCACAGTGCATACTAAACCATTTTTAATAATATTCGAGGAAGTTTTTGTTGTAATTAATTCAAGAGTATTATCATTATGTTTTCCATGTTTCGTATAATGCTTATTAATATGATTGTTGTTATTAATTGTGTTGGTTGTTTGACGAGTGAAAAAACGTATTAGTCGAGATGCCATATTTCCATATAGCTCTCATAATTTTAAATGATAATTAACAGTGGTGATAAACAATAGTAGACTAATAAATCAAACATATCAATTTTTAAAATTGAGCAAAAAAATAAAGAAATCTAGAAAAAAATAATATGTAAAATCTTTTTTTTTTTGTTACTATTACTAGTCTCTCTTCTTATTTTTCTGCTTGTGGTTATTTCTCTTTTGTTACTCATACAGTTGTACATACATACATATCGACAATTACTATGTGAGATGAAGAGAGAGAGAGTGAGAAAGAGAGATAGAGAAGAAACAACACACTTTGTATAGGATTGAGGCACACACGTTTTATTCATCGGTCAATCATTAAAAAAAAATATTTTTAAGGGAAAAAACAAAGTATGTATAATAAAAGGGTAGAGAAAGAGAGCGAGAGAAAGAGAGAGAAAGAGAAAGAGAGAAACAAACTATGTGATAGAAAAATATTAGTATACACAAAAAAGCCGGAAGAGAGTATATATATATACAATAATAGTAATAATAGGCATTGTTTCGAGTTTCGCTTAATTACGTTAAAATCATCATCATCATATCGATAAGCGTTTATGTGTATATATGTACAAAACAATTCAAATGAGTAGTTTTTAATGAACAAGTGATGATAAACGAAAGAGGACAAAGATGAAAAACATATTAGACTTATGCTACTAGAAATTGCCTAATTAGATTGAGTATTAGTATTAGAAATGAACTTCATAAACATATAAGCATGTAGATTGACGTGGAATATGGATATGTTTCGGCATATTTCACACATTTATTTGATCCATTCTCATTTGCAAACAAAAAAGATAATATAACGTCATATCTCATAGTGTTCTGCTATTTAGTAGATAGAGGTGATTTTTGACGTTATTATGTTAGTACTGAAAGATCTGATTCAAAAAATCTTCATACAAAATATATAATTGACCTGCTTTAAACTTCAGAACAAAAAAAAAATAATTACAATGACATGAAAAATAACATTAGAAGGAAAAATGATAAGATTGCCGCCAAATCTAATCTAATCTGATAAATAGAATTACAAGGAAACAATCTGTTATTCATTTTTATTTCTTTTGTTTTTCTTCTATTCTTCATCTTGTCAATGACTTATGGTTAGCAATAAGATGAAACACTCTCTTTAAAAACTATATGGAATGATAAGGAAACATAGATCAATAAACAAATATAATAGACCGTTTTAACTAAATAAGAATAAAAATCAATTGTCTCCGCTAAAAAAATGTAACATAAAATTTAGACATGTATACAAGCCTGTTTGGTACAACGCCCATTTCAATATATAAATTTGTATATATATATATATATATAAAAGAAATCTCTTTTTACCTATGTCTTTCTTCTTTGAATATTTACTCTTTCTAAACAATTTTTTCAAAATATAAGTTATATCTCTACTACTCAAATGTAATTAACTGTTACAATAGATATTGATTAAAAGCACGTTAGATCAACTTTTTGGCTCATTAATTCATATAAAAAAAAGAAAAGAAATATAAAGTAAAAAAGATTCTGACTTTTCTTTTTTTGAATCAACACTCTATTCTAAAAAAAAAACCTAGAGAATAAAGAAGTCTATATTTATTCATTAAAAAAAATGTCCCATATATATATATACCGTATGAACAGAAAAGAACAGCTGCATCTAAATGAACGACATATATATTTACCTTGTCCATTTGTAGAAAGAACGCACACAAATATAGAATGATATTCTTTTTTCATTCGATTGCACCTCATAGTGTGTTTTAATGAACTATTACATAAAACTGAGAATGAAGAATAAATGATATACATCTCTCACAAAACTCCAGGAGGAATAAATGAGAAAATACAAAAAGCCAATATTATATCGATTAATGAGTAATAATTTTAGAATGAAAAGTGCAATAACAGTAGTGCTATTTATTTAATTTCATTTTAATTAATTAAAATAAAATAATGAAATTAAATAGCGTTATTGTTATCATACTTTTTTTTATTTTTAGAAAACAAGATAAATTTTTTCGAAATTCAAATATTGTCCATATTATGTGTAGAAAGAGCCAGTTAAACAATACTAACATTGAATTAACTATTAAAGTAATAGAATACTCTATTAAAGAGATAGAAGTCATATCAAAAAATAAAATTTTTCAAATTTTAGATTCTTAACTTCTCTTTTCTCATCTATCTTGTTAACTATTCGATTTTCATTGTTAAAAAACAAATGACCGATCTATATCGAACAAAAAATCTAGAACTTCAAATAAGTTTAATTTAAATAAATAAATGATTGAAAAATATTTAGAAATGACAATTTTTTTTTGGATATTAAATACGAAGAAGATATTTGTTTTGAGCGTAACATCATAATATGAATATATTTTTTTTAAAGAAAAAATATTCAAATCGAACGAATTTAACGATTATTTTTAAAAATAAACTGCGATAAAGGTCCTCGAAATGATGTAGAAAACAATAAAAAATATTTAACTACATAAATTAGTAAAAAAATTGTTGGTTTTTTCTGTTCCACCCTCTTTAAAATTCTTCAGTGTTTGTTTATAACACATTAGTTAGCAGTGCATCATTTTTTTTTTTGTTTTTTGTTGTTTGCCGATGATGTAAGTTTGAGTTCTTGAAAGGAATTTTAAAAAAATGATTTTGTGTCTATTCTATCTTTGTGTAATCTGCTCACACACACACATACACACACAATATAAAATAAGTGAGCACTTCTACATTGCTACTTCAAAAATTGAAACCTACTTTGAAATATCGAACAGTAAATAATCATATCTATAGTAGACGATATCTTACATTTCTTTAACAGCCTTAATTCAAACCTTTGTTTTATCAAGGATGATCTACCGTACTTTCTCCTCTACAATTAGAGAAATGACATAGTACTCTAGTGTTTACCATATAATAGAAAAAAAGCAGTTTACGACGCTTTACGTTTTACATAGTAACAGTGAAAGTAAAATAATTTTTAAACAGTAGTAATTATAACTTATGAAAAAAATAAAAGCTTAACTTGAAAGAATAAAAATACAAAGCTTTTGTACTATCAGACAGTTTGATTTTAGTTTATCCATCGATATTATTCGTGTGTATGTGTGTGTGTGTGTATTAGTGAGCATAATGCAAATACTTAAAATAATATCTGACAAGATATTTCAGACGAAAATATCATCTTCGCTGATCGACTAGAACATATCACAAATAGATTCAAGAAATTTATGTAATCATTTAGATAAAAATAAGAGCATTCATATATTTGCACTATTTGACATTTTTATTCTGACACCCGTACTAAACGTCAAAACAGATAAAAAGAACACACGATTCTCTATGTCGTTGAAGAATATTTGATTATGACATTTATCTAAACAATACTCTTCAAGTTTTTCTCTAACAGATTTCAGATGCATAATAGTCACCTGGTTGTTCCTTCGTTTACATTTCGCCTTTAATATCTATCTCTGGAAAATGACAATGATTATTATTATACTAAAGATTCAATTATGAAGTGCTTTTTATTCTATAGTTCATTACATCTGTCGAAGCCCACATGAGAAAAAATATTCATAAATTATTAGCTATAATAGATAGCTCGTTTAGATTTCTGAGCAGCACTAAAGGTTACAGAGAGAAATTGAATTTTTTATATAGAAGATGCGTTTCTACTATTATGGTAACGACAACACGCTCTAAATCTGCTACTGGAATGTTTCAGGAAAGATAAAATTTTCATCATAACTCGCGATTGTTTTCCATGATGCTAGAGGTGATATTTTGGTAGCGAGGCTAAAAAATTTAGAATGAAGTGTTTTTCTTTAATCAAATAGGTTATTTAAAATTTAAAAAAATGTAATTTTCTACTTTCTAAAACACAACGTGGATCTATACCACCGTTTCAAACGAAAAAAGTCTTATGGGCCTATACCATCTACAGCATAATAGGTTACATAGAATGTTTTGCTCATCATCCAAGATAAGTTATATTTTCTAGAAGTCGATAATTTGATAATCCGACGTTCGGATGTAAAATGATGACTTCAGTCGATGACCAGAGTGTACAGTATATAACGAGCTTGTTCAGATTTTTCATGTCATTCCTCGTTTTCAAAATTCAAATCCAAAGTTGAATGTACTTTTGCACGCGGCAGACAGTGGTCATCTTTTTAATGATCATCATGTGAACACTCACATTTTCTGTCAAAAGCTAGATGAGAGAGTGGAAAGAGAAAAAAAAGAAGCTTAAACAATAATAAAAGAAACTGCTGCAAAAAGCTAATACGAATAAATGTGTCTTATTTTACTGGTGCTCTCTATGTCAACCACAAACTTAATACGATAGCTACACAAATAAGCTGAAAGTTATAAATCCATCTATTTCTCTCAAAGTTTCTTTCAATTCATCAAAATTGAAATGGACAATAACAACAGAACACTAGCTGGTACTAATGCTTCTATCCTACATAGACTATGTTGACATGCATATACTGCCAGCGGCGTAACCAGGATTTTTAGTACAATGGGCAAACTTCTATTGTATCGGAAAAAAACGATGGGCAAAATGGGCAAGGTTTTTGTCGATGGGCCAAAAGATTTTTGGTCCAAAAAGAACACAAAAAAATGAAATGAGATCCTTTTAATTTTTGAATTAGATTCTATTTTAAAAATAAACAAACAATTCTGTCTATAGGCACTCTTACAAATACTGCATTATTCCTCGTTCTTTATCTAACGATTAACTCTCTTACCCTTATTATCCGTTGAACATTGAACGAATCATAATAGCTAAACTTATCTCTCCACTGTGACTGTTCCAGAAGATGTCGCTAAATATAGAGGAAAAAACTCGAACATGTTAACATCACATACTAGAAAGCAACCAAGATATAATAACCTAGTACCGCATTAATTTTTATTTACATACTAGAAACCTTGATATTCCGTTACTTCATTTTGCTTTGCTTTTTAAAAGAATACTAGCCCTAGTGGAACTTCTTTATCCAAGAAACTGCAAAAAGCAAGAAAAAAACAAGAAAGTGGGCCACTTCTTGGGGCAGGAAATGTTTCTTGCTTTCTAGCCTCTAGATCTTGGGCCAAGAAATCTGACTTCGAGCAAGACAACGAAATTTAACTAAGAAAAAAATTTCTTGCGCTTCTTGGGACAAGAAAGGAGATTTCTTTGCTCATTTCGTGGATCAGGAAATTTATTTTATATTTTTTGGAACAAGAAATTAAATTTTCTGGATATCTTGCCCTCAAGAAATGCAAGAAAAAAAGTGGCACTTTCTTGCCCAAGAAACGCAAGATTTTGGAGCATTTATCTGGGAATGAAAGGCATATGTGAATGCCATGAAGTTGTTTTTTTTACGATATCGGCTAATCGGTCCGTCACAGCTCATGGCGATTAGAGAGAAAACTGCGATTTCATGGTGCAGATGCTTATGATTCTCTATTTTGATACTATGATGAATAGGAATCCATCAACTAAGCAGTTATCTCTTTCCACATATGATGTCACATCTTTTCGTCTTAGCTCATCGATAGAAAAGAAAGAGAACAGAAAGTTAAGCATGTGCGAAAAGAGGTATCCCTTATTTGCTAGTTCTCTAATGGTATGTTTCTACCATTTGGCCTCACCAGCCACTAAAGAACTAAAACTGACAGAGAAGGCGACGTCATGAAGCGAGTTTTTTTGTATGAAAGTTGGAAGAGTAAATGAGTAATTAATGACATTACTCTCTCAAATGAAAAGACAAAATCTATATAGTATAGGTCAACAAAAACTGGCATTTAATAACTCATGCACAGGCTATTTACTGTATGACTAAAAAATTGACTTTTAACCAGTGAAAAACTGTTACAAACCAGCCCGTTAACAGTTACCGTTTTTGTCTGTAATATCATCATGCCAAAAAACAGATATTTAACTGTACCTAGAACTGAAATTCTCATCGGTCATTAACTGTCTGTTAACAGACCCTTACCTCGTGAACGCTCAAAATATCAGGAAAAAACTAGCATTGCGTAGGCAGTTATGTCAGTTTTTAACCATTTGTCGACAAATCATTCATCCTTTTATTTCACTATTGTGACCAAAATAGAAATGACGTTGATTCTTTTGAGAAAACCTCGAGTTTTTCTCGTCTTTGATTCTACAAGCCATCAAAACTTGTCTTGAGAAGGCAGTCTCTAGCTATAGGACTGATACTTATGATAGTATCATGATCCTAAAGAATCAAAAAATATTGAAAGGTTTTGAATTCATTTTTTATGAGTTTATCAGTCAGAAAGAAACTGACTTCAGAAGACGTTCGAAAAATAGATCGTTAACGGCCATAACGGTGCAATAATGGCCCAAAACGAACATCATATAATGTCCACTAAAACATTCTCATTTTAAATGTCTAGAAACGGCCAAACGGTTGTCTCGATGGTCTAAAAATTTAAAAGCCACTAGTCGGGTCACTAATGGATGTTTAGTAGAGAATTAATTACACCACTTTTCATGAGTTGGGTATTACTTTATACCTATT
This sequence comes from Didymodactylos carnosus, assembly GCA_905250885.1. Classification (NCBI taxonomy): domain Eukaryota; kingdom Metazoa; phylum Rotifera; class Eurotatoria; order Philodinida; family Philodinidae; genus Didymodactylos; species Didymodactylos carnosus. The sequence continues at coordinate 6,863 of CAJNOQ010002829.1, read as the reverse complement.
TTGGGTGCTTCTATCTTTATACATATGAAACAGAAAGGTTGTGGCTCATCTATTCATTTCATAGACTTTTCATCGAGGCTAAAATTTCTACGATCTGGTTCTATAGTATTTAAATAGTCAATCAGTTCTCTCATCGAGAATATTCGCATTTTTTCGCACAGACACTGTTTTCACTATTTTGATTTTCAAATCTTGCAACTAAGAAAGAAAATATTTTCGAAAACCAAAATCGCTCTTCTTTTTTTCTTTGAAACACTGCAATAGTCAGAAATAAAATAACTTCAGTTAACACTATCCTAAATTCGAGGTGACACTGTTCTAACTTGATGACTGTTAACTGTTTTTGTCTAAAACGACGTATATAACGTCCTTAGGTTCACAGAGTATATATTAATCTTTGTACTTTAATCTTCTGCAACTCCACACGTACCCTAGATAAGAAATCTATTGTACATTACGGACGATGCTTCAAAATTTCATTTTTCCATTATCAACCGGGTGTTACAAAACTAATGAAACAACACTTGCAAAAAGATTTGGTTAAAATTCTATATTAGAAAGATGTAGTTTTTTCTCTTTCTTTTTCTCTTTCTCTCTCTCACCATATTCTAGTAGTCTCGTAGATACTTTTTATCCTTTTCGAGTTTTCTATATTTTATTTTTCTGTTTTTGAAGAACAAAACAAAAATATCCAACAAGGGTCATGCACATGACAGTGACACAAGATCTATAGAATATTATATGAACTTCCAGAAAAACCGAGAGAGGGGAGGGGTGTAGAAAAAAAAATTGTTATAATTCAAGTTAGAGTATAAATAGGCGTACATCCTCACTAAATCTTTCTTTCTTGTAACTATTCGAGTTTGTGACATATTCTACAGTGGTATATAATATTTCAATATCTTTATAAATTAATTAAAAAGCATAATTAAAATGGGCAAAACACATTCCAAAGAAACATTCACACAATGGGATTTAGATCGTTTTTCAAATGTTACAGGTGTTCCAAAGGCAACTGTTGAAAAATTATATCAAGAATTTTCCGTTGGTAAGTACAATATCTTTTGTTTGATCAGAAATAACTAGTGATTCATGTTATGTCGTTTATACCATCAGTTTGTTTGGTTCTTCACACTAAGATACGTTTTTTGGATATTTAGCTAGCGGAAAAGACAATCGAATGGACAAAAAGGAATTTCGTCGGTTATATAAAGAATTAATGGCAAGTAGAACAGCAGTAACAACAACATCAGGAGTAACTGGTACTAGTAGCACTGTTACAGTTATCAGCGATCACGATGCCGACAAAATAGCCGATCGTGTTTTCAAGACATTCGACAGTGATGGATCAGGTAAGAGATCAAAAACTTTTTTTCTGAACTAGACTTTAATACGAACCATAAGGAATCTAAAACTTGTCATTAATTTTCCTCTTCTGTCTTATACAAATCAAAATTAAAATCAATCTTCTTTTCTTGTTCATAGGAAAATTGACATTCGAAGAATTTGTCAATGCATTTGTTATGTTGAATGAACGTGGATCTGTTACAGATCGTAAGTTATTTGTTTATTACTTAATTATCCATAAGATTTAGAAGAATTGATGAGCTAATGCTATTTGCGTTTTTCTGATTCATTTACTCCTTGAATTGGATTCAATATAACTTATTGTGAATTGTTGAAATGTTTTAGGTTTCAATTATATCTTGGATCACAACAATCCAACACCTGGTTATATTACACGTGAACAAGGTGAACAAGTTTATAATCGTCTACACCGATTTTATAATACCGATGATACAAAACCATTAAACACAACATGGGAACAAACATGGTCGAAAATCGATGATGGAACTGGCGTATGTATTCTTCATCTCTCTTCTGAACAGACTAGTGCTGATCTCACAATTTTATTTTTACTATTTTAGCGTGTACCACAAACAAAATTTACTGAATATATGACCACAAACAGTGATTATGCACCACAATTAAAACATTTCAAGACAACATTTTAAAACGAATGTTGCAATGTCTCGAAATAGTTTGAAACAAGAAAAGACACTTCTTAGCATCTTTTTTTTCTATCATATTTGTTAATTTTTTTATTTGAAAATCGTTTTTATTCGTCTTAGTATATGTAATGTCAGTTAGTCTCATCGGAAGACGTTAAAAATAAAATCATAAAAAGAAAAGTATAAGTTTCATCGGGTGACAAACGTATCAGAGATAGAATAAAATGAAAGCGAGAGAGAAAAGCAAAAAAGAGTATTGAGTAAAATAATAAAAAAGCGAAAGGAAAACTAAAGCTGTTTTTGGTAATATACAGGTGTGAATGAAAACGTGATCAGAGAAATACGAGTTGATGGAGAAGATTATCTATGAATAGAAATCAATGAACGCTGAGAAGAATAACCAGTGAAGAAAACGGATTGCTGTAATAGATCAAACTTTTGCAATAGTTTCACTACAATAATAGAATATTTCAAAACAAGTAGATGTTTAAATCAGGATGATGTCACAGAGTACATATCAGATTTACATCGGATTTCTTCTAACGAATTAGCTTCTAACTCTTTCTAAATGAGAATTCTCATAAAGGATAAACAATTTTCCTGTTACAAAGATTCTGAAATATTTCAACGTAAGGATCTGACATCGATGTGTCGCTTTGTTTTCGCTCGAAGTGACGTTTAAATTTCTCAGAGCAGTATAGTGAATATTTGAATTCTCATAGGAGCTATAATAAAAAAGTAACAATTTCATATGACACTCTCGACTCCGAATTACATACGCTCCACGAGGCTGTTTAAAAATCGATTTTACAAAAGTTAGAAGAAATTAACATTTCTTCATTGTAGCTTACGCACGGTAATCGGTGAAGCTTGTTCTAAGCCAAGCAAGAATGACAGTACAACACCATCTCAATTGGGAACATCGTGAAGCTTAAATTCCATGAGCTAATCTTGACATCGCTTTATTTGAGACTAAGAAACAATCGCAGTTCGACACGGCACAAAAGGATAAAAATAAAGAATCCGCTTTACAGTTTGGTAATATCGCTCTTTCAGCTCCTTTCAGACTATCCATGAGCTACAGAGAGTTTCTATATCTTTCCCCATGCTCAAATACAAGACCAAGCCCACTAGAATCCATCACCGACTACTTAACCCTGACGAATTACGCCTCCTTCTCGCTTTAATGCAGATGCAATACTTCATCGTACTCACAAAGGACTCTCTCTCTATGCTCAGCGAACAGCGATACTCGGGCTTGAATCTAGACACCTTTGACGACTACGAGCACGTTATTTCCATGGGAATTAAATAAATGGTTGCACTTTATTATAAACATCTAAAGTAAGCATACATCAATAACAATCTATTGTATCTATAACGGAAGGGAATACTTTACTGGAGAGGACCAGCAATGATTTCTCCATCATTCAATACACGTTTTATCAATGATACAGATGTCGCCGAGCAAAAAAATACTGAATTAACATCTATACGTGTGATTCTCATCGTGACTTGTGCTGTTCTTGATCCTGATTAAAGCACTAGTAATAGTGCTTGTCAACGTCTCAAAATATACAAATTAAAGATATAAACTTTCGATTACAAAAATTGAATGTACATCATCATTACAGCCCCTAAGCTTCGAGTTCGTTATTAATTTGAAGTAAAACACAGACTGGACAGCAAGTAAAACATTTGTTTTTTTCAGGTTCATAAGGTTACATACGTAAATAGACCTTATGGACCTGGAGGCGAATCACACTTAAAATTGTGTGATTTGCCTTTTTTGACGACCATTGATTTTTCACTTTATTAAGCAACGCATATCATCCGTAAGATATTTTAGAATCGTTTTCTAGCAGCACCAAGTCTCTATATCACACCGTTTTTGAATTATACAGAACTACCAAAAGATAGCATGTTCTCAAATCCCATATAGAAACGAGAAGAACAGATCAAAAGTCAAATAAATCAGATTCTCGTGAATGATGGAAATAAAATCCATGAGCTTACATTGGTGAGACAAACATGTTTACCTCTGTGTTGAACTAGTCTCCAAATTATTTGATTCAAACATTCTTCCATTACCGTCTCTGACAGTATTAAACGAATTTTGACAGAAATTTAATTCATAAAAACATTTTTTTGCGAAATACCTTCCATTTCTTCTGCTTTCTTTGAATATTGCAAGTAATTACTTTTTCGAGAGGTTTACAATGAGTTGTTGATAAAATGAGCATCTCGATAGGTTTCTTGTGCCCTGGAAACGGAGAATCAATATCATGACTATACAATCTAACACATACATTTTATAAATTATAAAAATAATTATAAATTAGAGATCAAAAATTAAAATCTGTAGTTATCATTTAGATATCACGCGCCTATCTTATCTATTATAAAAATGTTTTTAAATAAACGGCAAATACTTGCAAGATAGATGTAACTGTATCTACGAGATATAAAAACACAAAACAAAAACTTGTAAAAATTTGCATTGAAAAATCGAGTACGTCGAGTTCTACTTTAGAAATAGTTAAAAAAGTCGATATAAAAAACATTCAAATACAAAAAAAATTATTGTAAAAATGTCAAAAAAAAGTATAAAAAAGTGCAATTAAGTTAGTGTTTGAGTAAAAGCTAGCACCTTAATCATCATCACTGTTAGAGAAGCTACAAAAATCAACATCTTATAGAAGAGATTAACTGAGACTTTTGTTGACTATGTATTAAACGATTTCGTTGTCCACATAACATTTTGAGCTGACATAAAACGAAGAAATAAAAAAAATGTTTCAATTATCTTAAAAAAATGACTGTAAAGTAAAAATTATTTATACAGGTGAAGTATACTAGAATTGAAATAAAATTGTATACATATCATAAGCCAAGGAAAAAATCTCTCAGAGTGGCAGAAACATACATTTAAGTACATAAATTCATTCAGATCTCTCAACTAATATTTATTAGAAGTACGCACTTCTGCAACAACGAGCAACTGAAGATAGCCGGATAAGAAAAACAATTAAAGTCAAGTAAATAGGAAGGATCACATACTATTTTAAAGAATTTGAATGGATCAATTACTTTCTTAGTGATAATTTAGTTCTATCCATTTTTCTCGAACATGTTCAACTCGATATTCTGTATAGTGCGGACGACGTTGTTGATCTATGGAAACCGCTTCTGACGGTTTAACACTTCGAAACTCACTGATTTGCTTTTGTTGTTGTTCACGTCTTTGATCAAATATGGACCATGGTGCACGTCCGATCTCTTTTGCATCACTCAAATCTTGTTCTAACATACGAAATGAACGTGATAATTTCGATTCAGATGATAATGACTTTGCAGATGAGTTCTGGTGATCCATAACAGCCTGATATGTCGGTGACAACGATGAAAATGCGTTTGGATTTTGTCGTGAGTATGGATTGTTTGTCTCACTGCTGGACGAGAAAAACGTAAGTGAAGGAAATGTTAGATGCAATCAGTTTACTATTTCGTATTTCTCAGAATAAGTACCTTCCTCCTTTAATATCATCAATTAAACTGGTTCTTTTGTATAATCGTCTAGAAAAATAAAATAAAAATATTTCATCAAAGTAATAATTTCGTCGCAGCTTTATTACCTGGTTCCCAGTTGGTTGATTTAGTTGATTGATAGACCATTTCGTTTCCAACACGTTTATCAAATGGCATTGCAGCTCGATTGTGGCTGCTATCGATACGACTTGCTTCCAAAAAAGATTGAATTTACGCTATTTTCATTAATGAAGCATATCGGAGAACCCTACTCACGAGAGAACCTTTCGAGGTGATTAAACACTTTTTGCTCGGAATCTAGTGGGTTATAGGTTATCGACCATGCTAATTCCAAATATGACCATGGGAGTTGCCCTTAGTCCTTCGAAGATCTGATTTTCTAGAAAACTAGTTTTTCAGAAACTCTAAAATATAACCAGAATCTTTCTTAATAAGGCATGATTGTAGCCCGCAATTTTCTGGTTAAAATGAGACATCGTCCAATTTGACACGACCTTTCTTTACAAAGTTATAGAATTTACAAGAAAAGTACTAAAGTAGGGGGGCGTATTTGATCAGAAAACGGCCCCTCATTCTTTTGCCTTATTTCGACTGGACTTTTGTCGAAAAGACATTTGCATACATTGCCCAGTTGTTCTTATGGAAAATAAGCTCAAAATACGTATTTAACCTTGGTTGTTTTGAGACTCCATCAGAGACCGTTGTTCTTAGAAAAAGTAACATTCTTGAAAAATCCAGCATACGTTTCCCACAAACCTTAGTATGAAAAGATAGCCAGTGAAAGACTGAATAAAATACTCTATGAACAATCCGTATACATCATTTCAATACGAAGAAATTATTTTCAAAACACACAAATTGACATGAAACGCGGCATCACGGATGTTTTAAGTACTTTTTTCGCCATATGCAAACGAGGATACAACTTGTATTTGGTATAGAAACATAGCCCTTGATCTGCTCTACAAAATTTTATATAAAGAACCTTTAACCATCATTGGTCGAGTCACTCCTAGCTTCTACAAGAGACAAATTGTACTTAAAAAGTCGGCATCAGAGATATTTTAAGTACTTTTTCTCCATATAAAAACAATGATCCGACTTGTATTTGATATAGAAAAATACCCACTGAAAAACTGAATAAAATGGTATATGAACCATAGTTACATACCATATTACTAAGGAGAAATGGTTTATTTTCAAGCATTCCCTATCTAGCGACTATGCTTGAGTAATCAAATTTTCCCATTTTCTCCCATAAGCAAGAGAGGATGCAACTAGTCTTTAGCATAGAAAAATAGC
>CAJNOQ010002828.1:0-22483 GCA_905250885.1 Didymodactylos carnosus | reverse complement strand
CGTCAACCCGATATATCGGGTACGATATCTAGTCGCTAGCTATCTTTCCCGATATAGCTAGCTAACTCAATAAAAGTGGTACGGATAGCTAGCTATCACAAGCCGATATTGCCCGATAACGTATTTTTTTATCTAGATATTCTCAAAGGCATTTTTTTGCTTGGATTGAAAAGTTCTAATTTAAAAGCCAAAATAAGAAACTTATCAAGAATACGAATGCATCTTTTGATATCAAACGCATACGATGATTAACTTTTTTGAACCATTCCAATGTACCATATACTAGACGATATTCACTACCTTGTTTTTGCTCATCATCGTCATCACTTGTTCAATAACCTGTTTCGTTCGTTGTTGACCTTGATCATCATTAAAACCTCTTGATTGAACACTAACTTTTCTTTCTTCATTTGATGTCAATGTTGGCATACCTTTAATTGGAGTATATTCATAAGCCGTGTAATATTTTAATAATCGTTCAATAGTGACATCGGCTTGTAAACCTTGATTGATGGCATAAAATTCAAAAACATTAACACCAACTGTTGAATCCTAAACAACAACAAAAAACGGAATTAGAAGAACCTTACAAGAACAAACGAAAAATGATTACCGATAAACTATCAAGTACCAGATAAATACGGTTATAATCTTTAGCTTTTGATGATACTTTAATATTATCACTACCAATATGTATGCGTAAAACATCTTCATCAATTATATGTTTTTTTATCATTACCTTCATAATCCATTATTTGTTGTGTTGTTACATTCATTATTAAATTATTCTTGAATAAACCATTAACTGCAAAACTATATGATTCAGTAATATTAATATCAAAATTTGGATTGAATAGACCAATAGTGTTGAATATGATACCATCTGACGTGTCATTACTAATTCCAAAGTGTCATTATAGATGGATTTTCTTCAGGCTTGATTGCCGTGGTTGCATTGTTGTTTGAGATTCTTTTGTTGGTTGAATATGAAATATACTCGATATTGTAATACGACCATTTGTTAATAAGACATAATCCATATTCAATGATTCTGGCTGTTGTTGAATCGATTTTGTTGGTAATAATTGAATATAAAATCAACTTGGTTTATTGATAGATGCAGTCATGGTCGAAATACCGATGTTGACTCTGGTTGTTGTTTTGATCCTATTTCATTGGTAGTCATCATTTCACTTGTTAATTCTCCACTAATTTTCAAGACGTTTTGGAACTGGTCTCAGTACTATGTCTTGTGTATGATAACCATAGTGTTGTTCACCTTCACCTAGTGGTGTTAACTACAAGAAGAAAAGGCAAATAAAATTAATCCAAAATCGAAACAAAAATATGTTTTTATAATATTTACTGTGAGTAAAACCCCAACACAGTTTTGTGCGATTTCCACGCGTATATAAATCTTTAACTTCAATAGACGTTTGTTGTTCATTTTCAAATAACATTGTTAAATCAACCCAAACATTTTCTATTTGAACTGGTTTACCATCTGGACGTTTAGCAATTATCTATTGAAGAATGAAAAAGATATTTAGCATGACAATAAAAAACAAGCAGTCGGATAAATCTTAAAGTGTATAGAGAGAGAAAGGAATTAAACCAAAAAGTAGAATTTTTATCTACTTTTTTAATCGTCCTTCCTGTTTTACGCACCGTCAAGTAGTACCAGAGTAGAAGGAACTTTATTAAAAATATGACAAAATTCGAAATAGGAATTCTCGTTGAGATTGCAGCAGCAAAAATATTTTCAAGAGACCGAAACGTAGATTTATTCTTTTCAAATTGAAATCGGAAACAAATACCGTTGGTCTGAACAAAGAACGGAGGATCCACTTGAACTATTTGTTTTAAACCTTCGGTGAACGCTCTCACCATCGTCAGGAAACAATATGACAAGAAAAATAAAAATTAGTACTACTATATACCTACACACAGTAGTAGTAAAACGAACTGAAGTTAGAAATTCTAGATGAGAGAGAGAGCGACAACTTGAACAGAGAGTGAAAATCTGAACAAAGCGAAAACGGAATCCACAATACGATCCGAACATATATCTGTTTGGATTATGTTTTCTCTCTTTGTTCAAGTTGTCGCTCTCTCTCTCACTCTAGAGTGTCTAATTCAGTCCGTTTTACTACTACTGTGTAGGTATATAATAGTACCAGTAGTAAGTAGATTTTAATTAATAAAACGCGGGGTTAGTTGGGATATAAACAATAAAGTTAAATTTTCTCTACAGCTAGAGTGAAGTTTCATACCATACTTAGTATAAACACGGCTATGGTGCATTCTTTCAATCTGAAACCATTTTCAGAACAATTTGGTTCCAGTTAAATATGCCTTGCAAAGCTAAATATACCAGTGCAAAAGAATTTTTTGAAAATTGTTCGAATTTGGTCAAATTTACAGCTGAGATGAGAAATAAAGCAGACCAAAAATATACAGCTCGATAAAGAAATAAAAACTCTATCCGTGCATATTAAAAGAAACATTTAGTAAGATTTAGAAGAAATACAGTTAATTGAAGAAAATTGTTAAAAATAACGTAATCAAACTGTACAGTCGTATGCAAAGTTATAGAAACGATTTGTTTCTAATGTTTTTTACTCGATCGTAATAGGCAGAACAAATCCAAGAGTGCCTTCAACAGCCTGAAGAGTTTTCAATCCGGAACGTTGTTGATACGAAATTCCTAGAAAATCAGAACTTTAGTAAACCGAGTTCCTGAGTTCAATCAAAAACTTTTTGCACACAACTCAATCGTATAGATAATGAAATTTGCGTACACATCGTTCCTAGACTTCTAAAAAATAGTTTTGAAAAACATAACTATTTCCTATCGAGTTTTGAGCATTTTTACATCTTGATGGCTTCACAATAGATTCTGTAAGCTCGTTTCCCATACAGTGATGTACTCAGCTCCTGGCTGTTATTTCACAGAATGGGTGTTTCCATCTTCTTCCTCACAAATGTTTTATTCAAAAACAGTGATGTACTATTTAATTTGACATGGATAGTAATATTAAAATAATATCTAGTAGTAGTTTTTTTCTGTTTTCTATTGGGGCCAGGAAACCAGCTCCACTTCTTTAAAAACACGTTTCAACCATCGCCATCATTACCAAAATGCGACATCCAGAGTTTGTTTACATTAGCGTATTGCTGTTTAAAAGTGTGATGTTATTACTCCATGTGATCGATGTGATTCATTTGAGAAAGGAGGAAAAGTAGACGTTACTTTTGTTGACCTCGAAAGTTTTACTCATTCAGAATAGACGAGTACGAATAAATGCTCATACTCGAACTTGAATACAACAAATCGGGCGCATATACTTGCACCTACGATTTTTTCTAATATTACTTGGAAAAAAACGTGCTGGAGTACTGAATTCAAAATATTAACGAAAGGACGGGAAAGATGGCCCAATATAATTTTGAGTGGAAATAATGGGAAACACTTCGTTTTTCATTTTTCAACACTTCTCACTTTCCAAAGTACTCTTAGTCCTCTTATCATTTTTCGTGATCAAAACTCGTATACAAAAAAACAAAGAATTTTCCGCCCTACAAAATAAGCTATAAATAAACTTTTGACATATGATGATATTTCTCTAGTATTTTGATAATTTCCTATATGGGCATATTTTCGAAAAGCTTATTTATAACTCATTTTGTAGGACAGAAAATTCTGTCTTTTTGTATATGAGTTTTGATCAAATGATTCTGAAATCGTATGAAAACTTTGAGGAACAAACTGAATGACTTTTTGTTGAAATGGTAACGAAAAATGATAAGAAAATTTTTTTTTTCAAGAGGACTAAGAGCACTTTTTGAACGTGAGAAGTGTTGAAAAGTGAAAAACGAAGTATTTTTCTCATCATTTCCTCTCAAAATTATATTGGACTATTTTCTTACAGAAACCGTTAGCCGTCCTTTCTTACTACTGCTTTCAAAAAATATTTGATCTTTATTAAAAGAGTGATCAAAAAAAAAATAAAACGAGATATGAAAAACTTTGAAGTATCGTTCAAAAGGTCTTCGTATTGAAAAAAGGTAAAATTTCTTTTTCTCTTTTTTGGAATGTCGAGTTATACTCGAATAAAATTTTTCTATACTCATACTCATATTTGGCCTGAAATATTTTGGCACTCGTACTTGAGAAAATGTGTACTCATCCATCTGCTTCCGTTTGTTCTTAAATGCTTTGGATCCTTCCCTACTTTCGATATATGTCCGCTAATAGATTTTAAAATATATATCTCGAATAAATTACATTTTATAGCCAGCATGTACCAATTTTTGTACAAACAAATTAGAGTAAAACATTTAGTATGTTACATATCGGCAAGATGTATGCAACTCACAATCACTTAAAATGACAATAAACCAAGAAAATGTAACATTTTTATTCTTTTTTTATCTATTTTTCATAACTGCTGCTTTTTTTGTTGAGATTGTCATTTGGCTCGGAAACTGGAAATCCTTCTAGCATCTGTGTATGTCTATAGAGCAACATACTTCTCATTAAATACATTTTCATTGAACATTTTTGTGCAAATTTTATCATGAATTAAATATTTAAAATTACAAATGAAGCATATTCGATTAAGAATTTTTATCGGATCAAAAAAACGAAAACAAATCGTTACTTTTGTGTCTAGAATCTATATACTAGTCTAAAATTAGATTATTGATTATAGAAAACAAATGCGATAATGTCTGCTACTCTTCTCAGAGATGTATTAAAAAAAAAACAGAATAAAAAATCGGAGCCTATTTCGTCACTCGTAAGCATCATCTTAATTCATCACGTTTTTATTCTATCAGAATTGATGTTACCAATTGTTTTTAGTTCATGATAATTTATTTTCTTCGTTCATCTTCATTTCCTACTATCATTGTCGATGAAGAAAAAGAAGAAAAGAATCATAAGCAAATCTCATATCTCTCTCTATACATGTATATTTTCATCACATATACCTCTATTTATGTTGTACTTCATTGTTGATGATTAAGTACCACATCAAATTGATTTATGAACATAGAACATGTAATACTTTGGAAGAATTTGAATAATTCTGAATTCTATGTACTTGTATGTATGTTAGATTTAAAATAGATACAATTAACGATTATTTTGATTTAAATTATAAAATCACAATATTAACATGTACACAAAATATTTTGTTATCCGATTTTTTAGTGATTAAAATGTAATTGAAACTTTAACAAGTAGTTTGAGTATTCAAATTATTGAAATTAGATGATATAAGACAAATTAAATACTATTGTAAATATAACTAATATTAAAATGAGTATTCTATTATTTAACTTGATTATTATATAGTTTTTTATTGAAATATACTTCAAGTATCTATAATTGTTATAAATATATGACTATCTCATGAAAAAAGTACAATTGACAGCATAAATATTAGATTTTTTCAAACAATAATATTTATTCTGTTAGATATGGTATTACTTCCATATATATCAGATTAAAATAATAACAGCAATAACAACAACAAAAAAATCATCGACATTCTATATCTATCTATTCATGTATTAAGAAATTGAGAATAATAAACAGGAAGATCGAAAATGAGAATAGATCAAACACATATAAGTGTCATAATGTTAACGGAGACATATTAGATAATAAACAGCAAAGAAAAGATGTAAGTTTCATTTAACATAATAAACGCATCTTTATCGGATGAAAGTGAGATAATGCCAATGATAAAGATGAAAAAAAAAAATAACTAATATTGAAAATGATCGTTCAATACACAAAAAAAAACAACATCTGCATAACAAAATACAATGTATGCCAAAAAATATTATAGAACGATGATATTCGTAGTTAAACTATACGTCATATTGTTTTTAATCGAATAGTAGTGCATATGAATTCTTTTGTATTTAAAATAAATTATATAAAAATAAAAATGTTAGATCGTCTTGGTTAAAAATGTTTCATGTTGTGATTTATATTTTTTATGAATTGCAATGATATGTCGTGTGCTGTTACGTATCAATGTAGTATTTGAACAGTTGAGGGACAGATGTTTATATGTTTGATTGACAATCATTTTCTATTCAAAAATATGATGTCCTCTCAATTTATCTCAGAAATCATTCTTAAAATATTTCTTTACAATTTGAAAAACAATAGAATATAGTTGTTTCTTTGTGTATTAATAATTCTTGTGATTCAATATAGGATTACCCTTCTTATAGTCAATGAGAGATAAAATTTCAAAAGATAAATGTCAAATATCTCGATACTTATTAACTCATTTTACTAAATATTTTTCTCATGTTTTTTTACATTCTAATATTTTTCATTTGGCATAGTGAGTTAAAACTAATTTTGTCTCATTTATCATTGTACGTACATAGTATTTTGTGATACAATACTCACAAAGTTGTAGTCAAGATGAATTGAAACTGAAAACTAAAAATATAAGTCTCCTTTTTATTGTTATGTGTACAACTATATATATATATATGAAAGAAAAATAGATAGAGAATGACAAAAGATTTTTCTTTCAAACTTTATAGCGCCTATTTATTATATTGAAACAAATAATAAGAAAACTAAAATATTATCTTTTTTTCAGACTTTGTCTATTAGAATTATTGAATTGATTCGTTATTTTTTGATTTGGATATGTCAGCCGCTCTATGTCTAAACTGAAATTCATAGAACGTTTTTTCTATAATTTAAATTACACAAATTTTCAACTTCCATTCAGAATCTCAAATATGGGGGGAGTGTACACCTTTCGATTTATTAAAAATTTTACATTTTTTTTTTCTAGCGAAAGATTATTAAAAAAATGAGTTTTGTTTTCTCAATGTCTCTCTACGGATTCGACTCTATGAACTATCTTTATTTGATTTACATTGCCTCGGAGACACGTTCCGTTTTATATCTCCCTTAATGTTTAACTCTTATTTGCAGCACTGCATCTAGTGAGTGTAACATAGTTAGCAATAAAAGTTCTTTCCTTTTCTGAATTTTGTGTTAGTAAAAAGAAATAAATGATATCAAGAGCAATTAGAAATTTTCTAGAATTTACTTACTGCATTGATCGCATCCCGATATGAAATAAGTTTCTTTTATCGAGTTGATGAATTACAATTAGCTAATGACGATATATAGATACAGCAAATAACTTTAAACCTATGATATATATATTTAGATGATTATAGGGTGAAATAATGTAAACATCATACATCTAATAAGGAAAAAGTTGTCTCGGAAAACCATAGAATATCAATAGCCAAATTATTTAATTTTAGAAGACAGGTCAATAATTTTGACAGTTTAAATGTTAAAATTTCACTCCTATTTTGTTCATCTTTTAAGTGTAGTATAATAATAAACCTCTATTATGAGAATCAATGTGATTACGCATACACAATCATTGAACTGACATGTAGATATAATAATATATATTTGATAGAGATATGATGATGTGAATTGCGTGTCAAATCATCTAACAGAATCGTCAAATGACCCTGATCATTAATATCTATTTTATCTTATAACAATTATGTAACATAAGTACAAAGAATAAAAGAGAAAACATCTGACACAATTAGTTTGTATAGAATTTAATCTATTATTCTCTTTCATGCTCAATCAAATGCTTATGATAGATAGAATATCATGAAAAATATCCTTTTCCATTCTTCTTGAATATAAGAAGAATAACCACATCAATTGTCAAACGTAAGAGATATAATTCTAGTATATTTTATTTAAAATTAGTACAGGTATAACGAAATATTCATTAATTATTTTGAACAAAATTCAGAGACAAAATGATTAAAATATATGTAAATCATTTTTAACCTGAATAAAATAATAATTAAATTAATATCAGTTGAAATACAATTTGACGAAGTGAAAAATACAATTAATTCTTAACTATCATCATCTTAAGAAGTAAATTGAATGATTTATTAATGAGAACACAAAATAATATACAATGATATAAATCAAACTTCATATGAGTTTAGCTTAGAATTATAGTAAATTTCGATTACGATTTATTTATTTATTTTAACTGTAACAGAGCTACTGTTTATTTCTTTTGTTCCTTAGAAAAGGACTCGAAATAGACAGTTGAGTATATAGTACAGTAGTTCAATTTTTTTTTTTTTTTAATATGTATAAAATACATAGACTCGACTATATTTGTTATTCGTGATCCTCTCTTCTTAAACTAATCATGTATTGACTATGATCGAAAGATTAAATAATAGATTCCATTCTATCAATTGCATCACTATAGAGAGAATAAAATGAAAATGAAAGAGTTTTTGAACATGAATCAACCATTTAGTTGGTGCCTATAATAATAATAATAATAATAATAATAAACATTTGATCGTCGCAAGTATAAGGGCAATTATGTATTATATATATATATACACACACACACACATATATAACCAGCAGGAAGCAATACAATTCAATTATAAGTCACCTGTAAATCTATCTAACCAGAGAGAGTAAAGTAAGTTGCGCCACAATTTTTAGTTCATCGACAATTTTTCTTGAAGCTTAAAAGATTAATTTATTCTATTTCTATTATAGTTAGTAAGTTCATGATATATCCATTGTCTAGATAGTGTGAAAGTTCTAAAAGTGCGAAAATGTTAGAAAAACATGATTTTAATTAATGTTTATGTAATAGTGACTATACTAATGAGGCCTTCTCACCTAACAACACATACACACATCATGTTAACATTATAATAGTCTACATAATTGTTTCATATAATAGAAGAATAAACTGTAACTTTCTGCACGTAGTGAGACTGTCTAAGATTTCGAAAATTTAATGATTATATTACTGTACATGATATAACTATTGAACATTTTTGTTTTCAGTTATTTATTTCGCAATGCTGTTGTACTATACAACCCGTTCTTTCTATAAGCGCTGATGAGACAGGACAACAATTTTTCTTCTCATATTTGTTTGGAATAGGACTAAGCTTGATTTTTAAAATTCCATCTCGCGGATACAGGTGATAATCTGATATAATTTTTATATCTGAATCTGATCGTATTTAACTCGTTCTTTACCTCGATCAGTCGGTTAACTATTTTGCAGATTAACAGATTTCAATGTTGAACACACAGATTATTTCCTCACAACAATAAACTAGAGTAAAGTCTCGAATTGTAATCGAAAACGAATTTTGTCTTTGAATTGTTTTGTGGCTTTAGCGTATTTTAGTTTTTAACAAAATGCGAGAGCTTTGATACCTGAGAGTGTCTTAGCTATTGTGTCATCTAAAAATATGCAACTATCACATTTTTTCATACGGTAAAGTTTAGTAGATGTTATGTGACGAATTTTAATCGCATAAATTTCGACATGATTATAATTGACAGGGCTTTCCCAAGTCTTCTAAATTTGGTAAAAATTAGGTTAAACTCATCAAGATACTGCAAAGCCACCATTTAAACAAATTTGTTCTCGGTGCTCGCTTTACTGTATTTTCTTGTCTGTTGTTCTAATTTCTTTTATTGTTAATCAATATGTTTATCAGATTAATATGACGAAGACATTAGAAAATGTTTTTATTTAATGTAAATATCCATCCACATCTGTATATTAATTTAATTTTGACCTGTTTTTTTGTTGTTTCTAAGTGTAAATGACATCGTTATATGTTTTGTGTGTATGAAGAGATGAATTCATCCTTCTTTTTTCCAAAGATGCTTCTATATGTGTTTTGTTCTTCTCTTTTATCTTCTACTACTGTCATTTACTTCCATTTTGCATGCACGAGATTTATTTATCCTCTTATTCTTTATTACCGTTGTTGTATATATATATATCATTGTGTAGTTGCGATGAATAAAGCACGTAATTGATTTAGAGAGTTTGTTTATTTTTTTTTTATTGTCTTATTTCGTGTGAGAAATAGAGAACGATTTGTGTCAATGTCTACTATTATTTTTCTTTTCACCTTTAGAAGAGAATCTGGAAGTAATAAGTGGTGAGTGTTGGTAATCAGTTTTAAAAAGCGATTTCAAAAGACTGGACTGAGCATAGCTGTAAGAAAAGACGCTAATGTGAACATGAGAAGGATCACTCTTTTGTACAAAGATGGAAAATCTTAGATGAAAACGAATCTTCTTGTAAGTCAATCATTAAATCTGAGTTTCTCGCGTATCTGGTTTTATTAATACAAAGAATGTTCTTCATCGCCTTTAATATGTGCCAATTACTTCTCTTTCAGTCAAAAGCTTATCGTAACATATAATTTTTTTTTTGTGGGACGACTTCGTTCAATTCTTAATTCAGAGTGACCATAACATTTTGAAAAATTCTTTGTAAAAGTGTAAATTTAATATCCTGTGCTATTGGTATTAGAGGAATTGGGAATAAGACGGACTAAATCTAGGATATATTAGAACAATAGATAGAATTAACATTTTTTAACATTAGAAAGTGAAAATTTTCTCAATAGAAAAAGAAATAGAAAAAGAAAATTTTTCTTGCGATTGAACTTTTATTAAAGTCTTTTTGTAAGAAACTGATCAAGGTAATCACAAGATCAATCTGTAGGAAAATTTCTGAAAATGTTGATCCAAGCAAAATACAGTAAACCTAAAGTTTTTAAAACTTGTTGTTGCTCATCAGGAAAATTCACCCGAATGTGAATCAAAAGGGGACTTTTCGTATATTTTTGAAAATTTTCGTTAGGATAAGTGAAGGGCTCGGGTCGGTTTCAAATTCTAATTAATACTTATGAGTAGAGTAAGACAAAATCTTTTAATATTTTCGGTAAACATCGTAGAATTTTTTGATAGTTAATCGTTCACACCTGTTCGAGATCACATTTTGACCAGAGAAGTTAGTTCTACAAACTCATATAACTGAAAAAATTTTATTCGAAGAAAAGATTTTCTAGGTTCTGAGAAGCTGCTGCTTTCAGGCTTCTAGAAGAGTTTTCAAATCTTTAGAAATCTTGGATGTGGTCAAAACAAGTATGAACGTCTGTAGTAGACTAAGCTTATCCAGTTAACTAGCCGTAATCCTAGTCATCGAATCTTATATAAGAATCTGACAGGGATCTGAATCGAATCATGTCAGCTTCTTATCTGCCTTTGTTAAGAACCTTGTTTGATTCTTATCGAAAAACGGCACAAATTAGAAGGAATTTCATAAGAATTAAATAATAATCTTGTAACAATTTTATAAGAAAATGATAAGAGTCCTTATTCATTTCCTATTGATTTCTTATGAAGTTCTTATACGAAAAAAATTTTCTCAACTTAAAATGATTCTCTCGGTAGTTCTCAGAAGTTTTTCACAATAATGAGCAACGAAAATTTAATTAATACCGATCCGCTCAGGGTTCGAACTTGGTCCGCTGTTCATGATTTCTCCTATTGAGCTACAGTGGACATATCTATACATAAACATCCACACCGTTATATTCTGCCACAACATCTTTTTCAATGTTGTAAATGGAAATGCAATTGCATAGGGTTTCGAAATATGTTCATCACCCCTCCCAAATAGCTTGTGTTTCAACACAAGTGTAAACAATATATGTAGGCATAGTTTAAGTACCACGGTATTTCGTGCACGGAGGAAATGAGAATAGAACCTTGCAAAAATTTCGTAAGAATCTGATGCGATTTGAATTAGAACTGTTTAAAAAGTCAATAAGAAATTAATAAAGACTCTTATCACTTTCTTATAAAATTGTTACAAGATTCTAATCTGATTTTTATGAAATTCCTTCCACTTTCATACTGGTAAGAATCAGATAAGATTCTTATCAGAAATTTCAATAAATTTTTGTCTAGGGAACTATAAAATGGATCTATATAGTTCCTTTGGACTTTTCGTGAATGGAGTGTAGTAGAAGGGTCCTTTCTTCGAATGCAACTGTACGTTTATCAGTGTTATACAGTTATATATGGATTATAGATGAATTTTCAATTAATTCATTATTACTATCATTTCTTCAGACGGTATTCATTTTTGTCCACTGATGTTTCTTTAAACAAAATTTTTATAATGTTGTCTTTATCTATGTCAGTTTATAAGATCCATTGCAGTTTGAAGAGGCAGGAGTGATCTGATCTTCGTATTCAGGAAAAACAAACGCTGTTATCTATATCAGAAGGTATGAAGAGTTACGTCACCTAGTTCTCTGCAAAAGAAATGAAAGTAATGGATGATCTTCTTCTTTTAAGTAATTTGTCTAATATCGACAAATTTTAACCGGATTACTTCAAAGTCATAAAATTTTTCCAATCTGTTTATTTTACTTCAAGATTGGATCGTATCCAACTAGAAATTGTTTTTGTACAATTTTAGATCAGATTATTTCTACTAGTTCATTTAACTATTTATTTAACTTCTTCACAATGAGATGGTATGAAATGGTACAAACGAAATATATCGCACATGATTATTAATCCAACGTCGTGAAATAGTAACATTTATTGCACTTATCGTCTATCTGTTGTGTTTATTTATCGAACAAGCGACACTTTACACACAATCATGGGACAGATTGATTCTAAAATTCGTCATCTATATTCATGTATGTATATATCTATTCACAGCTGTTGTTTATGTCCATCTTTGCGCAGATTGAATGATAATTTGATTGCATAGATCTTTTGTTGAATGTTGTCTAACTCAAAGATTACAATAATATAACATCAAAGAAAATGATATTTCAGCTTTATGTCTATACCAATGGAATAAATTTGATATATTTCAAGTTAGACTCATTCCATAATTGAACAGATAAATTTTTTTAAATTTTAAGTTTGTTAGTTAGTATGCCTTGATAATAGTATCTTCGATTCTGATAGTTATCTTTTGAAAAAGTATATCACTTCTGTTGTACAACAATATTTTGAAAGGGTTTAAAATCTTTCGGGAATAGTCTATAACAGTGCTAGGATTTTAATACATATCCAATATTTGTAAACTATAAGGAATATTTTTCATCTGTTTTCCTAGACTGACTAGCACACAGATGGACATTACAGTGTATGTATTTGCATGTCTGTCAAAGAATTATCCTCAGTTATTCTGTTGCAAAAAAAATCATTATTTCTAAAACTGAAAATAAAACAAATAATTCCTTATATACAACAACTGTGTGTCTAGATCAAATATCTGAACAAACATTTAGATCTATAATGAGTTTCTTCCTTCTTTATTTCCTGTCACATAACTACTGCACAAAGACATGTTCATTCCATATGTCTACTTTCTTTCCATCATTTTTCATTTCTACTATACTATATCACGAACTAGAGAATTTAACAACGCCAAGTTTTAATCTTCTTAAAATAATGAAGACTTTGCATCTGTAAGACTTCCATTCAATTATAATTTTCCATATACAGTTCTAGTAAACGTGTGAAATTATTTAACGTGTGTCACTCTCTCTTTCTAACGATAATATTCTTACTCAGATCGAACGAAAAACCGATACAATCTATTGAAACCCCATAGGAAATGATAGATAGTCAATCTATTAGAAAAGACATAAGAGTTTTATTGTACGAAGCTGTATGATTCGTACTGAATCATACGGAATGGTAGACACGTCTTGATTGACCTTGCTCTATCCTATGCTACAGATCATATCAAGTCTAAGTCACAGAATATGCAGGAGAGAGCAAGACCAGATTTTAGGCTTCGTTGAACAGGGCAGGATGTCTCTTTTTCAGCTAATTTAGAAAAACATTAGAATGGCAATGTTTTGATAAGGAATGAAGATGTACATAGGTACAGTTTTCGGTACCCGTACCCGATCGGACTGTCAAAACTCGAAGCGTACTCTATCCATACCCGACCGCCTTCTATCCAGTGGCCATTCATCGAGCTATCCATCTCTAATGAGAAAACGGTTAACCAATGGCACACAAAGCCAGATCGTTAAAGTTTTTATATGTCAAAGAACAAAAATCAATTGTCCTACATATCTCTATAGATTCTAGTAGAATACTGTAGTAGAAATATTACGAAAATCCTACAGACGTAGAATTTCACAGAAGTCCTATGGGATTTTTCATCTGGACATTGAAAATAACAAATGAGTTCAAATATTTCTGCATCATTGCAGAAGACTATGGGGAGTTTATAAAACAATACTCTTGCATGATCTACTATTACTTTAATCTTTCTTTTATTACTCGATAAACTGACCATTTCCTACATGTTGTTTGTTCTGTAAACGTATTCTATGATCCTCATTGAAGAAAAGAAAAAACATAAGTTCATGATTTTTTTATATCAGGCAAATATGACATCTTCTACATAGCGCTGACATCATCTTTTTTTTTGTCTTGGAAAATTTTGTCACGCAAATCAAACTTGTTTCAATAATATAATCATATTATGCGAAATTGAGGAGAAGTATCTATCTTGAAATGAACAAAACCAATGTCTCTTCTTTTTATTTTTTTGTCTTCTAAATGTACATTCGATGTACCTCGTCATAGAGAATGAGTGTTTGAGTGAAGTATGAACTGATTATTTCTTATGCGTTTGTAATTTTCTAAAAAGTAACTATGAGTATGATAATTACTTTTGTTTTCAGACAAAGTATTGAGCTTAAAAGCAGTTTATCTTTAATTAAATGGCTATGGTAAGAGAAACGATCGCTGTTAAGTACATATTTCTTTTGCGTTTACATGATTATCTATCTACTACTTTACTTTTTCAATAATGGGCAAGCATGCGCACATCGTCGCGTTTTATCCAAGTGGAAACAACATTGATAATTGAGAAACTATTAGTAGTATATACTGTTTTTGTTCAATCTTTTGGAGTCTATTACCATGGTCAAGTGAAAAAACAAACCGCTTAGTCCAGAGAGAGAGAGAGAAAGAGAAAGAAAAAGAGAGAAAGACAGACAGACAGACAAAGAGAGATGTTCATCCTATTCTAATAATAGTTAAACGAAATGCCACCAACTGTCTTTTCAAAGGACAGATGTCAATAAAAATACGTAGTAATTAGTAATTCCAGTTTTATTCAAGTCAGATCAGTTGAATAAAACGAGTATTTTAGAATTCAACTAGTTGATAATGTTGTGTTTAATATAAAAGCAGATTATTTAGCTGAAAGATCAATGATCTCTGTTCGAATTTGATCTGTTTTGAAAGTGAATGAAATAGGAGACAAACAAACACTAGAAATATTGTAACATTAACTTGATAGTTGGTTGTATCATGCTTCTCATTGTAAAATCAAGACCAAGTGGGTCTTTGAGTTGACGAATATTAAGTTTTGATTAAAATTTGAATTAACAACTTTACCATATTTATCTTCTCTTTTATTTGCCGATATTTTCTCGAATATATAACTCGATTGATGCGATAATTTTGTGTCGAGAAAATAACGTTAATCTAACGACTACTATTCACTGGTTTTTTGAAGAAAAAAAATAACATAAACCAATTTCTTTTCTTTTTTTGATGTTCTGACAACAACACCAAAGAGCTTTGAAGATGACAGGAGTGAGAGGGAAAATAAAGACTATTGAGACTTTTAAAAAGAAATAAGAAAAACAGACCATTTTGTGTCAATGAAAACTATCATACGGTAACTCGTATTATTGGCATACTCTCTCTATTTTCTTATCATCGTATACATTATCATTCTGAGCTATGAAAGAAGAGTAGCAGTAAAATGATTTAATTTGATTTTTTTATTAATACATAGAGAATGAGAGATTTATATCGACAATAATCTATAGCTGTCGATCTGATTTTCTCTGTTATTGAAACAAATTTTGTTCTATCGATAATCTATCCGCTTTTCTTTCTTCTCTTTTTCCTTATTCATGTCTCTCAATTAGTATGATTTAAGTACATACACATCACTTTCTCTCTTCATAAGAATATATATAACTCAAAGATATTATAATAGAGAGAAATATAAAAAAAAAAATTCATACTATCAATAGGTTTTTTTGATGTCGATGAAGCGTTATTAATATTTTTCGAAAAGTTGTTGTTATTTTTTTCAATATTCATTCACATACACGTACTCAAGAACAGAACAAAAAATAAAAAAATATAAAGTGGCAAAAAAAATGGAATCTGATATCGATGTTAGCGTTTGTCATGTCATTACTATTATTACTACTACTACTGTCAATAACAACAATAACAACATGTTTTTATATTATTAAAAATCTTTAATTAATTTACATTCTATAATGACGACGATGTTCATATCATTTTTGAAAATCTTGTCTCTAATACCTTTCTATAGACATGTAGAGAGAAAAAGAGAGAACGAGAGAGATATTCATCTTGTTTCTATTAACTGTTCATATACACATACGCACATTAAGCTAGATCATCTATCATAATGACTTTTTGTTTCGAGATTTAACTCTACACCACGGCAAGCAAAAAAAAACAAAATATATATATATATATAGATGTGCGAATAAAGATTGATTTATATTAACATAAATTTTTGACCTATGTATGATGATGCGATCTTCACATCTGTAACTGTCTCGACTAATTTTTAACAAACACATCTTTATTATTTAAAATATGGAACAAAACTTAAAATTGTCATCATTTAATGTAAAAAAATACGTCTCTCGTCTATTTTAATGATGAAATTCGACGATATTAGTTTACAGTATCATGTGATGAAATGCCAACAACAAAATACTGGCACGTTAAAAGTTAATAATAATAATAATAATAATAATAATTATAATACGAATGATAATGAACAAATATGGATATTGCGTGAACCATATAAAACAATGTCAAAATGTAAAGCAGGTAAATACATAAAATAGAAATGTAAGATAGTTTAGTTATTGTCAACTTCCTTTTCTAGTTAATAGGCAACACAATAAGAATTTGTTAGTCGATAAAAATGTTGATAGATTGATGAACTTTTATGTTTCTTGCATTTCATTAGACAAGTTAGAGTTTGAGAATACAAGATTTATATTTACGACAACTTTATCATATCTTTTTAATTGTGATTTAAATACATTCTAAACTGCTGAAAACTTTTGGTTAAATCGATCGATTTTATTTCATACTTTAACCCTAATAGGATACATTTAATGATATCTATTTCGTCGAAACATAAAACAATATTCAAAAGAGAAAACATACTTTTTTGTATCTATATAGTAGTAGTTTCCAGTAGTTTGACAGTAGAATTGGACCGTTAACAAATCGTCTATTTTTGTTTGAGCAGAGACAGAAGAAATTAATATGGTTAAGCATATCTCTTTAAAATATAAAAGTATATTCTTCTACTTCCTGTATAAAACTATAGATAATTCACATTTCCATTTATATAAAACTGAATTTATTTAGGCACTTTTTTTTGTTTACGTTCAATTTTCTTTGTTTTTTTGCCGTCAATTTATTTTTGTTGTAAATGTATAACGAATGTTTATTTTGATTAGATGTAGGTAGATGGTTAGAATCTTTAGTATATCTAACGATAAATCACGTATAAGAAAAGACAAAATGTTTTGACCAACACATACTAAAGATTTCCATCATTATTTTCTATTCATTTTTTTGTCATGATAGATTTAATTGTTATGCTAAATCATTCGTGTGAAAGATTAGAAATGTGGTAATAATTCCCCATGTAGGCATATAGGGTCCGCTAATGTCACACATTTATTTATTTATTCTATATTTCAGACGAAGATTCCTCCTGGGCCCTTTTATGAATAAAAACGATCATTCATTTTGAATGTAATGTGCGGTCAAATTTTATTCTATGATCGAGTTTTCTTGTCATTTTTCTTTTTTATTTGTTAAACGATTTATTTCTTGTTTAAAACTGGAATATCACTAAGGGAGAAGAGAAAGAAAACGAACACATTAAAAAGATTAACAAACTAGTATCCTATTTTAGACTTACAGATTTTTAAATTCTTTAAGAACAAAAATTTAAAGATTTCGAACTATTTTTAAAGTTTTTATTTATTTTGCGAATAAATAACTGTTATTTCTCTATGGATATCAGAGGAGGTCACAATGGTTACAAAAGATAGAGTATTCAAATTATTTTTATAATATTCATTCAAACAATATGAAAACTAACAGTATTATAGAACCTTATAAACAAATAGAAAAGTCCATTTACTTTCTTACAATGGTACGAATATTTTACTTTTGTATGCTCATAGCAAATTATTTATATTCTCCATTTTTTTTCTGGAAACAAACATTCCCATAATCTTTAGAATGGGTCAATATAATCTATGTTTCCATTTGTTCTTAAAATTCTATGAGTTTAAAATCGTGAGATATACATGTCTCAGGAAAAATATTTCTCTTCTATAAAATCCCATAAAGTATAGATGTTGAATTTGTGTAGTTTTATAGAGAACACTTTGTTTCTATTCAATCATATGATTAGAATCTAAAATGCATTCTAATTTCACTACGTGACAACCTCATCTTACTCATATGTTATGAGATATCTCCAGTATATCTCTACTCAAAAAAATTAGTTCTTAAAATAAAATTAGAGATAAATTTTAAACTATAATTAGAAATCTAAGTGAGAAAGAGTATGATAAATCGTTTTCAACACATCATTCGTTTTAATATAAAAACAAAACAAAAAAAAAAAAACGAAATAGTACACACTATACAACTTCTTTCTATTATATATATACAGTAGATAGTATTCTCAAAACTTGTCGAAAATTGTGAAGTGAAGTCTTTGTGATTCAAAAAGAAAGAATTTTATCTGCCTTTTGTTATAGTTATATGTATCGATGGATCTCGATTTCTATCTCTCCCGATTTATATTATTTTTGTATGTTAACTGTTAAGTGATCAAGTTAAAAATATTATTTTTAGAGATAAAAAAAGAAGAAAAAACAAAACAGAGAAAAAGAAAGACTATTGTTTTCACTCTACTTGATGTTTAAAAACTGATTTGCATATCTAACTATCGTCTAAACAAAGAATAATTTAGAGAAAACAAAAGTTATGATTTATAGAGAATCGATTTATACGGTAGAACTGATTAAGAAACAAGAGACTACAGGGCAAATTTTAAGAATAATTTTTTATAACAAAAGCTTTATCTTTGGTTTATTATACATATATAGTGAAAACCAATTAAAAAATATAGACGTATAGAGTTCAAAGAGAAAAAATTACCACCGCCTAATACATCCGGTTTTCTGTCATACCGGCATTTTCTTATACCTTGATCCTATATACACATAGTTAGTTATTATTGCACAGAATGAGACGGATTTCCTTCATTTGCCCATAGATGTACATAGATTAGAAAACATAACTATGGACAAAAACACTTTAATAAATTGCGAACATTTTCTCTTGCTCTCTCTTTCTGTCTCTCTCTCTCTCTTATTTCCGTCTTTCTACACCGCTATAACACACGACACATACAGTTCATAAATGATTAATCAAAGTAGGTGACGAAAATTCATTTCTTTTTTTTTTTTTGTGTCAGTCTAATAGATAACTATAGAGAGATAGACGCGAGGGGAAAAAAGAACATAGATAATAACTATTATAAGTAGCAGTTATTGACTTCTCTTTATTCAAAGATTCTTTTCAACGTTCATTTACTCGTATGAACATGAAAACGAATGATATTTCTTGATCATTATTAGAAAAACCAAGTATTATTATTAAAATTTTCAAAAAAAATAAAAATGTTATCAGCTCTTGTCGATCGTTTTAATATTACACGTTCATTAGAAAGTTTGACAAATCGTCGTGGATTATTGTTATCAGCAAAATCGTGTACACTTCCAGGTAAAATTTTAATATTTCAATAAGTAGACACATTTTCGAGTGTAAGTCACTGAAGTATATGCATAAACAAAGAAATCTAAAAAATGTGACACTTTATCGTAGTCATTGTTTTAAAATTAATTATTCTGATGTGTTATGATAGTTAGTTAGTTTGTAATGGTTTTAATATGTGTAAAAATACGTTGTGCAATTTGAGGAAGACTGTTATTAGGATTAAAATGTACGATACTTCAACACTATTAGGTCACCTATTATGTAATAGTTTTAAAGAATAAAAGAACAGATGTTGATAAGAAGGGATTTTAATCAAATTTTTTTGACAGTTATAAGGTTTCTGAAGAAATATTATCAACTATGTATGGACAAGATTAAATTCACTCTTATTGTTACTGTGTTAAGTGCATTCAAACATGAGTTGGAATGAAGTTCGAGAAAATGGTACTGGTATGATAATAATTTTGAACGGTTAGAATGTAAATAGATTGATTAGCAAGACTTTATTAATGAATGAATTTTATATAATTACAGCTAAAATACTCATTATTTTTTAATATATTTCGTAATTTTGTTATATTTTTCTGAAGTTTATTCGAAAACTTCAATATATTAATAAATAATCAGTATTTTAGCTGTAATCACACAAAATTCATTAGTTAGAAGCTATTTTCATTTAATTTACAATTGAAAATAACCTTAACTTTTTTATTTCAATTTGACTATCTCATTGCTGTAGACCTTAACATGTGTTATCCAAAGAAAAAAGCAAAAAAAGTGTAGTGTTGACGTCTATAGTTTGATACCATTGAAATGAAATTTCTTCTTCACACGTCTTGCTATGTGTGCCATCTGAGGTGATAATTTTAGTTAATATTCTATAAGAGAAATGTTTTTTTCATTCAATGATGGATAGTTAGTTGCTCATAAGTGAACAATGATGTTTCTTTTTACGTACTGCCCATCTGTATTGTTCAGAGAAAATTGATATTTATGTTGAATAGTTTGATGATATCGTCATGTCAAGTTCAATATAAAACACATGATGTCATAGTCGTATTACCTTGATATATGAATAGACGTACAATTTTTGCCAATTCAGATACGGATAATTTATTATTACAGGTTATGACAAGTTAGAAATCAATCTTATTTGGAATAATCATAAAAAAAACGTTTCATAGGCGATTTTCTCTAATACCATTAATCCATTGAGTATTAGATTTTGACTTTTGATTTTTCTAAATTTTTATGCATAAAAAGATGTATCAAAATAAGGTTTAAAAATAAAATTTCATTAATATATTATTTTATGGAATTTTTAGGCCTTCAAACTTAGATCCTCCATAAATTTTCTTAGACAATTTTCTATCATTTGAGAGTTGTGTCGATTATTTTACGAGGCAAATTTTTTATGCTTTCTTCAACAATATGCTGCATAATAAAAATATTTACACATCTAAAAATAATAGAATCGTTTATTTAATATTCCCAAATGGGGATTATGGTACTTAATGGGTTAATAGTTTCTTTTACGAGCGGTAGTAGACATATACTTGGACAAAATTCTACTTTTGAAGAATTTCAATCCAGGCATCTCACTCGATCTTTGCAGTTGAATTTTTTTTCCTTAGGCAATCTTTTGTTTGAGAAAATATAAAGCCCATGTCTCTATGCCCTAGTATTTATGCCACAAATTTCAATCAGTTTAGCATAGTCTACGCTGACCATCAACAATCAGAGAAAAAAACTGAGCAAAGAGACCATTAGAATAAGTACATTCGATTAATAGAGAAATGATTCGATTAACGGATCAATTTTTCTCCGTAGACTATTGGCATTAAACAAATTTTTGTAGTAAACTTGAGTAAAAAACAGATGTAAAAACCTTCATCAAATTGTTTCTCTAAATTAAATTTACAATTATATCATTAAATATTCATGTTTAACTAAAACAAATTAGCATAAGATCATGAGAGAATGTTACATAGAAAACATTTGCTGAAAAAATGTTCGTGCAATATGAGCTAGATAATACTTTTGAAAACATCTGTTGTACGTGAAAGACTGAGAGCAAGTATACAAGTTAGTTTTATAACTCTCTATGAATGTCTAATGTTATGTTCATATGCACGCTTTTTTTCGACACAGAATGGTCCAGAATTTTCTAAAATAAGTTGAAAATGTCCAAAAAGTG
This sequence comes from Didymodactylos carnosus, assembly GCA_905250885.1. Lineage (NCBI taxonomy): Eukaryota > Metazoa > Rotifera > Eurotatoria > Philodinida > Philodinidae > Didymodactylos > Didymodactylos carnosus. The sequence goes on along the minus strand of CAJNOQ010002828.1, from coordinate 449 downwards.
TCGTTTTTAATTTTTTATATTTCAAATGCATTACTTGCATGATTTCATTAGATGCTTAAAAATGTTGAAAAATACCAAGTCAATCTTCTTTTTCTTAAAAAAAGGTTTTACAGAAACCCGCAGAAGATCTCTCTCTTATGTTATCATTTGAACAACGTACTAGGGACTATTTTTGAAGAGTTCAACATAACACACTTGGCTTTTGAATGAATTATAACTGTTTTTGTTCCCTTGTTCACATCTAAAATTAGATTGATTTTTCGAAATGAGGCTTATAATAGATTTTTTTTGTTTTTATTCGAGAACAAACATTGACATGCAACACAGTGGGCATCCAAGCGGACATTAGGCCGAAAATTCAAATAATTCGTATATCAAATATAAATAGTGTAAAATGTAGCCCTTGAAATTCTCTATCGAATGGTGTATAAATGTCTATTGTGAAAATG
>CAJNOQ010002827.1:0-22485 GCA_905250885.1 Didymodactylos carnosus | reverse complement strand
CGACGCGACTACGCAAATACTACTGTTTATATATCTGCGATTGTCTCGGCTCGACTCACCATATCGCGAATCGTACCGCGATACAGCGATAAGATAGTGATCGCGCTAAGAAATATTGACTTGGTTTCTTGAAAATTCATAACTTTTCAAGTTCTGTCGCGAAATCGCGACTCTATAGAGATCGCGCCGCGACATAGCGACAGTATAGCGAATCTTAGAAACAGACTTTTTTTAAAATAAGATTGGGCCAAGATCACGGCGCAAGTTTAAGAGTGCAGCGCGATCGCGATGGGAATACAAGATTTTTTAGCGATCGCGCCGCGCCTGAGGCGCGAAAGTTGACTTGGGTTCTTGAAAATAAGAATTGATCAAGATCGCGCCGCGACTTCGCGACATTATAGCGATCGCGAGGCGAATATAAGATTTCATTGCGATCGCGACGCGATTCTTATAAATTAATTTTCTCCGAAAGTAAGAATCTATCAAGATCGCGCCGCGAGTGTAAGAGATCACAACGATCGCGTCGCGATTTTATAGCGATCGCGCCGTGACAGACGCGAATTCATAGCGATCGCACCAAGAATGAGGCGCGAACGTTGACTTGGGGTGCGCTTAAGCGACGATCTCACGCGGGGAGAGCATGTTGACGAGTTAGTTCTCGGATGCAGAAGGCGGCTTGGAGCAATGTTTCGTACTTTCAAGGAAGCTCCAGTTAGCACCCGGTTATCTATTTTTCGAGCTTGTACTCTTAGCAAACTCGATTACTGTTGTCTCGTCTACAATAGCAATTGTTATACGAAAACTCTTGACAAAATTTTGAAATTAGCCACAAGAATGATTTCCAAAAAATTCGACGGATCGATGTCAGAGTTAATTCAAAAACTAAAACTCCCCGATTTGTCGTTGAGAAGAAAATACTTTCGTTTGATTCATTTCTATAAAGTAATGAACAAGTTATCGCCGCTTTCAGTCCTTTATAACACCGCTGACGGATCGTAGAACAGAGCGTCTGAATACAAGTACAGTTTTAAAACACGTAAGGGCAAACACGAAGCCAGTCGCGACACCGAATCTTACAAAAAAACGGGTAGCGTCAGCTTTTTTCTATCAGACTGCCGACGATTGGAACGCCTTACCAGAAACAGTTGTTGCGGTAGGTACTCTAGGTCAGTTTAGAGCGACGCTGAACAATCATTTGCAAATTTAAGGTATTTTCTGTGGGTTTTTTTTTTTTTCTGTACTCTATTCTGTAAGAATGTATCTATAGGTATAAGCGTGTATTCTCTCTCTTGTGGTGTTGCTACTCCAGGTGGCAGTGTGTATAAGTATTTTTTACTTTTTCTGCTTTCCTACAGCAGCTGTTTTCGTAAAGTCAGCTTTGTTTGTAAAATAAAATCAAGTTCAAGTAGGATTCTTCCATACAGGTCCGCCCACTTTATACAGAGCATCTTGCCGCACAAACTTCACTTTGCCCATCGTGCAAAGCATCAAAAATAACCTAAAGGTCTCGCTTACGCTTTTTTGAAAAAACGTGTGGAAAGTGGTTCTCTAGACACCTCAAGTTTTTGGTGAGGGTGAAACCGAAGTCGGTGAAAATGTACGAAACATTGCATAATTATACATCAAATTGTAGCTCTTGACGAGTTGATTCTAATGGTGAAGGAATATGGTCTCGATCTAACTTTACATTCGAGTGGTACTCAATTTACTTGAAAAATTCCTGAAGTTTGATCTCGATTTTCGCGGTTGGCATCTAGTTTCCTACTGAAATTTCTTATATCCATGACCTTGCGTTAAGAAATGTCACAAGATCTCGGCAAAATCACCAAGAAGTCAAGATCGTGGATTCTTGAATCTTTCACTCACGATCTTGGCCAAGATCTTGGAGACAGAAATTTCAAGTTCGTGATTCAAGAAGTTTCAATTCACTTTATCGTTTTTCCTAGGAGATAATTAATCATCACGTGATCCCCCATGTAATAAAAATCGCATAAAAGTCGGCAATTAATCGTGAAAAATCATACGATTAATCGCGATTAATTGACGATTTTTTTCTTTATAATAAGTTCGAACCCATCTTAAGAAATACATATTTTTTTCTGTTTTTTCATTGTTTATTATGTATAATGACATATACGTCATCCATCAAGGATCTTAGCACCAGCTGAAGTCGGAGTCTTTCCGTGAACTCGATTTTAGGCATTGTCCAGATACCAGCTGTTCACTGGGCTCCTCATCTTGAAGCTCTGAGGGATCACCGAGAAGACTTGACACCACCGTTTTACTCTAAAATAAAAAGATAATCTAAATAGAAGTGTATTTCTCGTTGAAATCGTGTTTCTTATATACATACTTTACTGTAAAATAAAATGTTGAATAGCAATAACCATTTAATTGCTTAAAATCAACAATTAATGGCAATTAATTGTCGATTTTAAAAAAAAAGAAAAATCATCGAAATCGCCAATTAATCGCAATTAATCTGCGATTTTTTAAGAATTGCGATTAATTGTTAAAAATACCGCGATTTCGTCGACACGGGCAATTTCATAGTAAATATATGCTGTAGTGCTGAATATGATGAAGCTATAGCAGAATGTATAGGATAATGGATCAGCTGATATGGCAATAATGTGAATAATATATGTAGAAGATAAATATAGCTGAATAAATTTCGAAACATGTTTTTGCTGCTAAAGAAAAACACACTAGATTCAATTTACCTTTTACACTTCTCACCGTACCTTTTCGAATGCCCAGTTCATGCTAGAGATTCTCTTTCTGAAAAAAGTTCAAACTGTTTTCTGAATGTTCTACTTTCGGCTGTTTCCCGTTCTACTCGGTCGATTTTCCAGTCTTCCCGCAGACAGTAAGCTTTCTACTTTAACATTAAGTTGATTTATTTGTTCTTTATAAAAAGGTTAAAAAAAAGATTCGCATGAAATTCAGCCAACATTTAAATATAGATGGATAGTGTGTAGATGACAAGAAAAAACAAAAAATGAAATGATTCTTATAAGATCGCTTCATCGAAATGGCCGACAAATCAAAAAAGAAAAAAGAAGACTGTAAAGGAATTATAATATACGTGACAGGTATTCACGGTGGTAGGCTGAAGTACCCAAGACGAAGAATCTTGAAATGTGATCGTGTAAGACCAAATTACAAGATATCACAAGATTTCACAAGATCTTGTCACTTCAATGATGCCTTTGCACGATTTGATTATAAGAACTGACAAGATCTTGTGAAATCTTGTGGTATCTTGTAATTTGGTCTTACACGATCATATTTCAAGATTCTTCGTCTTGGGTACTTCAGACAAGGAACCACTGCTGTTTCTGAATACGATGAGCCCACCTTAAGTCGTTGTCTCCTCTCTGACAGATAACTTTCGAACCATCGATATGGTGCACCTTTCACTCCCAAAGCTGCAAGTTTCGATAGGAGTATCTGAAACGGCACCCGATCGAAGGCTTTCTCAAAACTTAGACATACTTGGCTTGCAGTAACCAAAGTTCTTCAGTATCCGAATTTAAGTACATTCGCTACAGGAGCTTATTAAATCAAGCCTACTGAATGGATCCGCTGTCTATGATTAGAATACCCACACTCATAACGTTTACCTGAAATAAACTTGCAGAGTAGCGACGATTATAACAACTTCTAGGTCTGCGACATCTAGCGAATAATGTGCTCGCTGAAAGACAACTGTTTCTACGCATCTATGCTGTTTAATGTTCGAACATTTGTCTGATTTGAGAATCGAAGAAGATTTTCCATAAACAGCTGGTTCGAACATTTCAGATTTTCAATTTGATCTTTGTCTGGGCTAATCATTCGCACGAAGAATCATACTGATTCTCTCTGTCATCTCCCTGTGCTCTCTCCTCAGCCAAAATAGTCACGAAACCCATGGCAAAGTCAAAGAAAAATGTCGTTTTTTTTGTAGCGTTACATTTCTTACGCTGAATACAACGTCTTTAGCATGAAATAAGAAGAAATATTACTATAAAGGTTTTTTTTAGCGTTAACTTTGGTTTCACAGTTTTTCTGTGACATCATAAGGTTGCACGTTTCCCGTTGACTACAATGTCTTTAACTTGATATTGACATCCAAAATTGAGGATTTTGATGTTAAGTTTTCTCTATTCAATAAAAACACGAATTTTCTGCATTCTGTGATTTGTTTACAAAATTAGACATAGATTTTCATTTTTTTATTTCAATGATTATGCACGTCAAATATATGATGTGATTACTTTTTGTTTCATAGCGCTCGAAGTATTAGTTTATCATTTTATTATGTATTTTTTACTTTTTTTCTTCATACTGTTTTTTTATAGAAATACTGAATATAAAGAAAAGTTATCTCATTGTTCATTAATATTTTATTCTTTTCGCCGCATCCTTCCCACATTGTAGACAAGAGCTGAACTGGGCACACCGGCTCTTCCGCGAACCTTTCCCGCGAATGAAATTCCTTTCACATTCACTTACTCACACTGTAATATGTTACTGCCACCACATTTCAATTCATGGAAGAGTCGTGTCGCGGCTGAGCTGACGTTTCGTGCTGACTAAGAAGTTCAAGACTGGATTGGTCTATCAATTACCTTTCACCCAGTATGTGTGAGAGCGAGAGAAAGTGTAATCTGTGTTTCACAAAAAGAGTTAAATTCTTTCCTTGCTGAAATGTTTGGAAGGACACCTAGATAGTAGCCCATCGAAATGGTCATCTCCTATCTGCAAACTGTTGCATCAAAAATGTAGTAATCGCTAGTAAAAATGCATGGTTTTATCATTTTTGTGAGGCTGAAGAACGAGTTTAACCTGTCATAACAGCTTCTGTTTAAAAAAAAGAACATCGTCTCAAAAAGCAGTCTTACTCTCTACAAAAAAGTATTTTTCTTTTAAAGAAAGAATAGTAATAGTAGAAAACCCGTTAAACTTTATAGTCGTTTAGTTGAGTTTAACATAGAAGTAGTATTCTGATTGAGTTTTCGGTGCCTACTTACAAACAAGCTGTGAATCAACTACCTTCTACCATGTTATAGTTCATCATACTCTGTCAGACGAACAACAAAAAATAAATCATCATGTTATCAATTCTAAAACGTGTTATTTCCATAACAGGTCGACAAATTCAACTTGTTCCTCATCAGCAAGTTACTGCTGATGTTAGTTATATCAATTCATCCTCATTATTATATCAACGTTATTTACGTTGTCAATTTTTTTCAACTGATGTTCAATCGGACGCGCAATCCTCATCTCAATCGCAACGTCAAACTGGTATTGTTAGTAAATTTTTTACTGAGAAAGGTTTTGGTTTCATTACAAAATCAAATGGATTAGATATATTCGTTCATTATAAAAATATAAATCGACCAGGGTTTCGATCATTAGATGAAGGACAAAGTGTTGAATTCGATATTGTAATGGGACAAAAAGGAGAAGAAGCAAGAGATGTCACAATTATTTCTGGTATGTTAAAAAAGTGCATAAATTAGTTGAAATAAGAATTAAGTTTTTTTAATTCTATTTAGAATCCAGTCTTCCAGACCAACAAAAACGATCACTGTTTTCTGAACGTGTTGGCAGAAGAAGTACAAGATCCAGTATAAGAAATGAAGTAGAAATGGGTTCGAGTTCTGAACAAAGTGTTTCACAAGGTCGTCTTCTTGGTACCGTGAGACGTTTTTCAAAAGAGAAAGGTTTTGGTTTCATACTTAAATCCGATGGTACCGAAGTTTTTGTTCATTTTTCCAATATTAATCGACCTGGTTTCAAAACATTAGAAGAAAAACAAGAAGTTGAATTTGAAGTTGTAGAAGGGCCAAAAGGTTTAGAAGCAAGAAATGTTACCATACGAGAATAGAATAAATTAAAACAAACGGGTGCACAGTGTCCGTATTTTTTTTATTTTTTTCTCTTTCTATTACTAGTTTTAGAATTGTTTTGTCGTTTTTTGCTTCTATTGCATTCAAATAAATTATTATTTTTTTGTTTTTTTTGTTTCTTTCTTTATTTATTTGTATAATTAAGAATGAGAAGAAAAGCAGTCTGTAATATTTGTTGTTGTTTTTTACCTAGAAAAAAGATTTCTATTAGGCAAAATATACGTAAGGACAAAAAGGTTGTACTCTATTTACTTTTATAAATAGTTGTGATTTCAGAAGATTTCTTGCAGTTTTGGGTTTTTGTGAAGAACGGTCTAATAGCGCTTTGCAGAAAACATATATTTTCTATAGCTCATATCTGACAAATTAATTTATTAACAATTTACATTTATCGAGAAGAATCTGTTCGATTGTGTGGAGATACTGCGTTATTACTCCCATTCTGATTTACTGACTAATCACTGAAGAAGACAGTATTTTTTGATTTTATAACATTTGGAAAAGTGTTTCACAGCAGCATCTGTTCTGATCTCCAAACATGTAGATCTGAAGAATTTTATGATATTGCTCTAAGTGGCATATTACTATTAATCGTAATATTTTCTTCTTCAAATTGTTTTGTTTAACATACTCATTTTTAATTTATCTGCGCTATAATTGTTAATTTTTCCTTTTCTTTACTAGAAGCAAATTTTCAATCGAAAGCGTACTCAATAACAGTAGAATGTCTGAACGTTATGGTTTTTCGTTGACAACATTTAGTCCAAGCGGTAAATTAGTTCAAATTGAATATGCATTGAATGCAGTAAATGCCGGTTCTCCAGCTGTTGGTATTAAAGCTAAAAATGGTGTCGTGTTAGCTACGGAAAAAAAATCAAAATCAATATTACACGATGATCGAACAATACATAAAGTTGAATCAATTTGTGGAAATATGGGCGTAGTTTACAGTGGAATGGGGCCAGACTTTCGGTATAAAAAGAAAATCAAATATTTGTGCAGAAAATTAATGATTATTTTATTTAGATTATTAGTTCAAAAAGCTCGTAAATTAGCTCAAGAATATATGTTAATTTATGAACAAAATGTACCACCAACTCAATTAGTGAAACGAGTTGCCGATGTTATGCAAGAATATACACAATCAGGGTAAAAGCAAAAATTTAAAATAGAAAGATTTGATTGCTAGACTTCTGAATATTCTATCAATTAGATAGATTATAGGTTTAGTAAAATGTTCGTTTTCATCGAACTTTTTTTATGCACATAAATTGGACAGTCTTTATTTTTACTTTAGTGGTGTTCGTCCGTTTGGAGTTTCATTATTGATATGTGGCTATGATTATGATGAAGACCGACCATTTTTGTATCAATGTGATCCATCTGTAAGTAGAAAAATACCTTGTAAGTGTATGAAAGTAAGAATACGCTACTGTCTATTTCAAAACATGCAGGTGGTATTTTTTTTCCTTTTGCCACAGTACCATAGCCTTAACATTTCTCTCTTCAAAACTGAAAATCGTAGCTCTCTATCTCTTTCCTATCAACAGTTATTCATGGACTACATTCTATTTTGAAATGGATAGTAATTGAGAAGTTCACTCTATTCAACCATCATATCATACTCCATCCAAAAGAATCTAATAGATATAATAATTAGAGAGCAATTGCGCGGCGCACAAGTTGCAATGTCAACAGACTATGTCCGATCTGAATCTGCCAGAATCTATCCGCAGTCAATAGGGAATTAACCACATTACACATTACCACATTTTTGCTTTGATTTACTCAGTATATATATATATTTATATATATTGAGTAAATCAAATCAATATAGATATATTTATTTGACATTTCGTCTCAAGAACAAATGGCGCCGGACAATCAGCTCTTTTAAATGTACGAAAAGTTTCTAAGTCCAAAAAATATTTTATTTGTACTTGTGTAGTTTATGGCGCCGAATCTGGACTTAGTTTTGAAAAAGAACGTGCATTGATCAATCTTCAATCCTAGAGAATATTCTAACTTTTTCAGAACTTTTCTAGCTTTCGCAGTTCTCTCACGAGGTGCACATTTTGCCTAAAAAAGGGACGAAAGAAAATAAAAAACAAAAACTCCCATCAGAAACACATAATGTCTGTCGACATAATAAATTAATAAAGCAAAATCCACACTTGTTTCATATTTGTGGATCTATTCATTTCAGGGTTCTTATTTTCCTTGGAAAGCAACAGCCATTGGTCGAAATTTTATTAATGGTAAAACATTCTTGGAAAAACGGTGAGTTATTGATTTATTTACCTATGTTTTTATTCTTCTCTCTCCGTTTGTTCGATTTGTAGTTATTCTGATCAATTAGAGTTGGAAGATGCTGTTCATACGGCTATTTTAACCTTAAAAGAATCATTTGAAGGACAAATGACTGAAGATAATATTGAAATTGGTATCTGTGATAAAGAAGGATTTAGACGTTTAACACCAGCCGAAGTCAAAGATTATTTAGCTTCAATTGGTTAATTAGTCAGCATATTCAAAGAAGAAGAACAACAACAATTAGGAAAAGCTCTATATACGTGTATAAACAAGATATTTGTTTTGTTTTCGTTTTTTTTCTCTTTTAATGTTCTTGTTGATTTTTTTTTCTCATTTTTTTCTTCATCAGCGTTTAATAAACAGAAAACATTACTTAATATTGTTCAATGGAAAATGAGGCGATTTTTCTGTAAGATGTATTTTTAATCTTTTTTAATTTTCAAGTGATGCCTGTTTTACATCCGTTGTTATTATTTAAGCAGCATAGATATCGCTCGAAAAGTGGGAAGCTTTTATAATTTTTTTCAAAAAAACAATACGGTTATTTTTCATTTCCAAGTTCAATAGAAGGAACATTTGCTTATCGTCGCGTTTAGCAGTCGATGTAAAACCTGAAGAGTAGAAATAGTAAAAGGATCAGTTAAGGTACGTAGTGAACATTTATTTTACATTCCCTAGGTGGTATTATTGTGCGATTCTGATTATCATTATATCGTACATCTTGCATATTAAGATGTTCGAATCTACCATCAATGGTGTCGATTATGACTTCCATCTTCATATGTCTTACCAAGCGCTCTTTTTTACTATGTTCTTATCTTTATATTTTTCAAACAGAAGAGTGCCACGAGCTCACGACTGTCTCATTTTACAATGAAAAGTATACTTAAAAAGATGAATTGTATCTCTGGATTCTTAGTTATGGAGATATAACAACAGAACGAAGATACACATTGTTCAAAAGTCGTGTTGAATATCTTTGCATCATCTCCATAACCAAGAATCTAGAGAACTCTGACATAACTCATCGTGTTAAACATACTTTACGTCACAGAATGAGCTCGTAGCACTCTTCTATTCGAAAAATATAAAAACAAGAAAATAGTAAAAGAAAGTATCAAAATCACGTTTCCGGGTGAGTTACGTGGAATGACTGCAAAGAGTACAATACTCCTTCAGACTGTAAATTGTATTGATTTAAACTATATTTATTTTAAAGATGAAAAAATCCTAATAACCCTGCAACTAAAGCGGCAAAATTGCCATTACATAGTTCGAGGAGTTATTTTACAAGGTGTTACTCTCTTCATATTGTGTTTAAGTATACGAAACAGAACAGATATCTTATTTTATCAAACACTTTTGTATGATTCATGTTAGAGATAGATATTCCAGAAGCCGAGCTAATTTCTGTAAATGAAAATGGTCTTCGTATATTAGGACCAACGGTGATGTTAAGTTAAATGAACTACGAGCAGCGGCACTAAAAACTTTAAGAGCAACAGAAAACGAATATTATTATCTTATTCTTTGTCACCAAATAATAATACATTACACATTTTATTTTTACTTCCTTGATGATTGAGAGTTTGCGCTCTACTGCTCTCTTTTTCTAATAAAAATCAATGAATATGAACAAGAAAAAATTCTTAATTTTACAGTAGTACTTAATCGTGTTAATCACTGATAATGACTATTTTTTAATTCATTCTTCTTTTCTAAATCTAGAGTCAACCAAAATACGAGACTTTTTCATTTGTACTTTTTATTAGTAATAGAAATAATTTGAATATTCTAATTTTTTTCGTTTTATTACCTTTTTTCTTTCTTTTCAGATGTCATTATCAATTCCTTTCAAAGGTGACAGTTGTATAGATAAATGTACACATTGTCGTCATTCCTACTGTAGAGTAACGTAATGCCGATTATAAGCAATAGTAAATTGTTATAAACGCTCCAAAATAGTGGTATTCTAGAAGAAGAGAGAAAAACATGAATTTCATTTTGCTAACAAATCAATGAAGTCAGCAGAGAAAAATAAATTGAACATTAAAATGAAAGACAGGAAAAAGAACAGTAATATTAAACTATGCTATTAGTTAAAATGAAACTTTGACAATAGCAGCAACAACAGTATGATCTTTAGCTCATACGTTAACAATATTCTATTAATAGGAGAAAATAATAGGTCAAAATTCAAGGAAAGTGAATTGAATTTCGATGCATTATGTGTATAAAAAATATGAATTCGAATGATTACTGGAAGAGAAGGCAAATAGGAACCGTACCCACCTCTGGAGTGTTAAATCGTCCAGAAGAGACTGCAGGAGCAAAAAAAAAATTTACAAAGCAAAATATTTTTTGTCAGCAAGTCTAGATCTTCGAAAACTACTTGCTAAAGCCTTGTTGTTCTATTATGATCACGTTCCGGTATTTTCGACTGATAATAAAAAATAAACTACTTTATCATTTTATTTTCTGTCGAAATCTCATTTTGTTTTTCTTCGTTGTGTTAGTTGTGGACGTTTTTTCTTGATTGGGTTTTGTCTGCCCTTTTCTCTCTTTTTTTCGTTTCTTATGAACAGGTCTCTACGTCCTTCTTTCTTTCGTATTTGTTAACGTAAAAAAGTATCTTATAGGAAAAAAGAATCTGTTAGTTTCTAGTCATTTATATTCACAATAACAAGTTTCAGTAGATATTTGGGATTTTATAGTACATTTATTCTGCTAAGAGATTTTACGGTAAGCAGTTAACATAAAATATTTCATTTATTTCTTCTTTTAACGTGTTTTTTTGTTCCATGAAAATAGTACGATCACTGTTCGTAGAAGAGAACCGATAGTTTATTGTATCAAACTTATGGAAACGAATCCGTTTTATTTTGTAGTCTTCTATCAAATTTTTGATTATTTTATTTTTCTCTCTGCTTTTCGATAAAAATCATCAATAACGTTACTACAACTGTATTATTGCCGTGTATGCTCTTTTAAACTGACTATTTTATTTAAATCTAAGTTTAAAGAACGATTGAATTTGACGGTGTTTGACATTTGTGCTTTTTTATTGATATATAATAAAAATAACGAAAAGATTTCATTTTTTGCGGATTTTATATTTTTTCTGAAGAAAAGATTAAAAGAAATTTGTTTACAAGTGTGTATAAGCGTTACGTTCAAATTATCAAACAAAAAATCTTTTCGATTTATTATTTCCATTCAAATTTTTTAATGTAAACCAAGGATGAATATTTATATACCGAAGGGATAAATAAACTGTAATTTCTTTTTGTTTTGAGCACGAGTTTATCTTCTTGAACATCATATATTCATCTGTTCATGAATAAAATTTCTAGCTAAACTTTTGATGATATTTTTTTAACAATTTTTACGGTTAATGAAATGTACATAAGTTTTGTAACAAATGTTGACCGCTGTTTCTCCATGTTTTCAGACTTGGCCTTTCTTTTTGTTTGAAAAAGCAAAGTCAGCATTACACAACGTGTATCAAACAAATTTTTTATTCTCTCATTAAACTTCAGTGAGACAAAATTCAAACAATTGTAGTATATGTAAACTCTCGATCCTCTATCTTCTTTAAACTGTTTTTTTTCTTCTGCTAAGGATAAGTTTAAAGAATGAATAAATCTTACATCAAAGAGTGTTTGAAACGCTTGTTCGAATGGTATATAAACAAGTTTCAGTTCTCGTGGCGTCGTTTGTCTGATCATCGGTTGATAAACAACCAGTGTTAGAATTAATTACCAATTTTGAAAGTAATAGATAAATTATTTCTCAATTTTTGAAGTGAGCCTTGATTCTCTCTATTCAATTTTGTACAAACTGATGTAAAAAATAAAATCTAATTTCAGTTGATTTTTTTCACGTTACAACAATGTTTTTAATAATTTTTCATTTCGAATATTTTCCATAGTTGCATGTTGTTACAGAAATAATTATTTTCATTTATATAGTCCCTCACTCCCATTGGTAATGCTTTTATCTGGATTTATCATCTCTTTTGCAAAACATTAACATCCATTTCAAAAGAAAGCTCATCGCGTTCTGATCGTGAATAGGTCATTTGAAAATGTTTTCAAAAATAATCGACACAACGTCGAGAGCAGACAAAACGGTTTTTCTGATAACAGAAGTTTGAATGAGAATTAATTTCTCAAAGTCTAATCGAATAATATATTTTGTGTAGCTTCTTCACTGAATTCCTCTGAAAGAGACACAGGACGAACAAGGCGTGAAAGTTTGTAGAGAGAGAAAATTGCCGGAAATCTGAAAATTTTATCCACTCCATACTCCTCTCTTCCTAACGCTTGCGAACGTACGCGAACCCACAGACAATACTGAATATACATTGTATACGTGGACAAGCTGCTCGGGACATAGATTCTATCCATTGCCACCTTAATCCATCATGTTTGAATGAAAGAGTTACACTTTAAACCCAAGGTCTGCGCTGATGAGCTTTTTTATTTGTTTATACATGTGATTGTGAGCAGGAGTGAATAAAACAATTAGTTTTTAGCAAAATTGTCATCAGAAAAGATGTATCAGAAAATTGGTTGTCAAATATGTCATTTAATAAAGGTTTTCAAGCTGATTACAAATTTAAATATGTATTTTGAAATTTGATTGCAGCGTTTTCGATATAACTCTGGCAAGGTGGGGAAAGTTTTACGGAGCAAGTCTAACAACTTTAGCAGACAATCAAAAAAAAAATGCATTTAACTTTTTTTCTGAAGGAGTAAGTTTTTTTCTCAAGGAAGTAATTCATTTCAAACAAGGTGGGGGAATTCCCCCACCTTCTCCGATCTAATCGAAAACGCTGTTTGATTATTAAAAAATTTATAAAATCTTTAAAATACTTTTAAAAAATCATCTAGAATTTCATCAAGAATATTTTTAAAAATAGAAATTAAGGGTGGTTTTACAGAAGTATGTTTTAAACTTTGTCGACTGATAAGAATTTTGAGACGAATTCTGATACGCATTTAAAAATGAAATTTTATTTATTTATGTCAAAAAATGTCCGGTTTTGCCTGTTAAAAAAGTTATTGAAAAAGATTTTATTTTGATCATATTCTCATGGGCTTTGTTTTATGACTAATCTCGAACTTGACATGATCGATACCCTAGAAAATCACTCTCTTATAATGATATCAGTAAGTTACTATACTCTATCTTTTATACATATATGTCATGTTATATCTATTAACGTTTAAGCAGAGAAATGTCACTTTGTTCCATAGGTTTTACATGAACCAACTTTATTTTTATTGTCTCAGATGAAATTTTCTTTCTTCTTTATTTTGTTCTACATATCTCTATGTTTTTCATTCATTTTTTTCTTTTTATTCTATTTAGAATAAAATAAAGAATGCCTCAAATTGGCGATATTCGATTGAATAAAAATACTAATCGATGTCAGATATGGAATGGTAGCGAGTATCGAGCTTTATGTTCAAAAGAAAATTGTCGAAAATATCCAAAAAAATCATCGCTCTGTTTCGCACATTATACGGAACAAAAACAACAACGGGAAAAAAATGTAACAATTCTAAATGATGGAAATGAACAATGTTCTACAAACATTGGTAATACAACAAACGGTAAATTTTATTTTAATAGTACCGACCTCCTAGAGATCACAATTTCCTAGCTCTTAATTTATATTTTTAGGTTTTTTTATTTCAGCAATCGATGACAATATTGTAGATTTATTAAATCATTCCAAAAATGAACCACACGAAGAAAAAATGAGCGAACGTCGAAAATTAACAAGAAGAATTGGTATAATTAAATATTAGAAAGATGATTCATAGTATCTTGATGATTTTAAATGAATTATGTCTATTTAGAATCATCAATGTTATCGACCCCTAAAATCGGTGATATTAAAATAACAAATGATACAAATCGTCGTTATCGATGGACAGGAACAAAGTGGCGAGATTTATGTCGTCGAGATAATTGTAATAAACGAGCTAAAAAAGCGTCATTATGTTGTGCACATTATACAGAACAACGACAAGCAGTGGCAGCACTTATCGGAAAAACAAATGATATAAATCGTTCAATGGTCTCTCCAAAAATTGGTATGACATAAAACGGCTATATATTGACATTTCATACACATTTTAGTTGAGTTTTATAGTGAAGAATCGAAGATAAACAATTACCACTTACTTTTAGATTTTGTAGAAGTGAAAATAATACTTAAAGACGATTGTACTTCCAATTGTAAAATTGTTTTTGATTTAGATTTGTGGGAATCATCATTTAATATAGATAATATTGAGCCAAAAGATACTGAAGAATGGATAACAACGTTCGATAATTTCAAAGAGGAACCAGAGAGTGACGAAAGAGAAAGGAAAGAAGAAAAAATAACAGACAGTGGTAAGGATATTCTTTTCTAATAATAGAAGAACTTACGATTTATTTGTTCATATTCCAGTAGTTCGAAAAATATGTTATTGACCTGTGTCCATAATGTATAAATTGTCATTTAGAAGTTCTCTTTTTTTTTTAAACTGTTTTATTTATTTAATAGTTCTGATAGTTTATGCGTATTTTTCTAGAATCATTTGCGAATTCGATCAAACAAGAAATTCAGATTATTACAAGAAATGATAATGAATTACGTAATAATATGTTTAAACGACGACAATTTATGTCAGATATTACTATTAATCAAGAATCTGAACAAAAACGTTTAAAAAACGGTAGATAATTTTATACTGATTTTTCAGTCACTTTAAATGCTTTTATCTTTATTTTAAGCTGAAGAGATGCAACAACAATCACTCGATGAAGGCTTACAACATCCTGACATTGGTAATGATGATATTAACATCACTACTTCTTTATTTATCATAGACTATGTCGCAAATAAGTAGCTCTGGACATCTAACGCGAAAACGGAAAAATTCTACAAAGATAGCATCAGATGGATACAAAGTTTCTGAACAATCATTATTGTGTTTTTCTGCCCTTTATTTTATTTCTTCTCGATTTTGCTTCTCTAGATGGAATTATTATTCTTTTTGTGCCAATTTGTAGAGCAAATATTTCTCTATAAAACTATGCTTGAAATCTCTTAAACTTTCAAACTAGAGGGCAGTATTACTTTAGGATCTGAATGACACATTTTTTGCTGTTTTTTCGTAAAACAGTGAACCTTTACAAAAGTGGCATCTATTCTGCTCTTTCTAATTTTTTTTCGGTCATTCAAAAATAAACTTCTATATCGCATTTGATAAACCCTGTAACCTCAGCTTTTTTCAGAATGTTCCCTCACTGACGGAAATATCGTCGAAAAATATATATATAATTCTTCTACCTATCTTTCGAATTTTTAACTTTTAATCACCAGTCATATCAACGAGATTTTTTTTTTATATTTCTGCAAAAAGCACCGTTTTCATCGTGCACCATTCAGTAAAACTGTTCTATTCGGCCAAACTTTGTATTTTGAGTTCATGTTTTTTTTGTTTTGTTTTTGTTTTGAAACAAAATATTAAACACATTATTTTCGATCGTGAAACTTTTAAATGAAGTTATTTCTTCTAATGTATCGAGCGAAAAACATCAATTATTGCTTTTTGAACCAGTTCCAAAAACAGTTCATATTTGTGACACGTAATTTAGTTTAGACGAACTTTACTATGTATAGCGAGAAAGAGCACACTAGAGCATATGACGTATTCCAATGATTGTACAACCGTCCAAAAAATACTCCGATCATTTTCAAAGAAGGCGTTTGAAAGTTAACCTTGTTGGGTTTTGTAGTATTACTAGAATTTTTCCTTTTATTGTTGTAATGAAGATTTTCTTTGATAAGCAGTAAAAAGTAGAAAGTTTATTGAAGAAATACTGTGACGATCATTTATTCTGATTCATGCATCATTTTGGTTTTATTTTCTCAAACTTAAGCGTTTGGTATGTTATCATAAGCCTGTTTTGTAGTTTCACATGTTTTTTCAATAATGTTGTCATCTTCAAGAGATTTTTTACTCGATATTTTATTTTTTAGCCCGTCTTGATGCTCAGTGTCCTATTTCTACATATAATGCCGAATCATTTACCAATTCTTCTCGTATTCTTCATTTAAATGAACATCAAAATTTAATGACAATGAAACGTGATCATCTCATTCAACAAGCAAATAAAACACGATCAATAATAGCATCAATTCAGTTAGATGATAGAAAATATCATCAAGCACATGCTCAAAACGATGAATGGATTGAACAGTATTTAGAAGAATATCGATTAAGAAAACAACAGATTGATCGTGAACATAAATTAGCCGATAATAACTTTGAACAAAAACGTCAAACAATTGTAAATGATTATGAAAATAATATTGCCCCAAAAGTCAATTATTTATCAAAAAAAGTTGATTTATATTCTTATGAAATTAAACAATTTCAACAGTGTTTAGAACAATTGCATGAAGACGTTGAAGAACTTAAAAAAATTAGCTAAATAAAAAAAAAAATATCAATGAAAATTACAGTACGCTTGATTGTGTTTTGTTTTTGTAGTTTTTCATTTTATGTCAAGATAATTTTATTATTATTTCTGCTTATATTTTGTATGTAATTTTTCTCTCTCATCCTTTGTTTGTTTTTTTTCTCTTTTCTCAATTCGCATTAACTTGTTACATATGTATGCATTATTCTAAAAACTTTCTTCCATTCGTTTTATTCTTTTCGTACTGTGAATGATCTGAATTTCAGATATGTCTATGTGAAATGGAACGAATGGTTTAATTTATCTCCCTAGTCTAAATTTGTTTTCGTTTTTTTTTGTATTATGTAAATAAAGTTGTAATATTTTTGTTTTTCAATTCTGGTTTCATCTTGTATGATATTTCTTTGTTTTGGTTTTGTGTTTCTGTGTATTTATTATTCGATATAAAAACATTGGCCAGATTTAGTATGAGAGCAAACAATATTCAAAAATTAAAGCAAACAAAGATAAATAACCTTGCATATTTCTACTACACAAATGAGATTCTCATTTTTACTCTGGACATGCTGTATATTTAACTATCAAAACTTGTTCTCATTGAAGAGAGATGAAACAATCTTTTGTATTATGGTACTATGAGACTTTTTAACTTTGTTACATTTTGTTTTGCAAAATAGAGTGTACACCGGTTAGGGTGGTACTTTACTTTTTTTTACAGAGTAAAGAAAAATTGGCTATTTTACTTTACTGAAGTAAAAATAAAAATTTTATTTACGTTTTTACAAAGCAAAAGAAAAAAGTTCCGTTTATTTTATGATCTAACGGCCATGCAATGTCGTTGCTACGGATTCCGTCGAATTTTTGGGGCAGTTTTATTTTGCCTTAAATACATTGCAAAAGAATTCTAATCAATAATTATCCATTCAAAATAAAATTGAGCTTGTAATGGGTTAAATGCACTTGGACTAGAGTAAACTTGGAAAGAGAGTAAAAATCTTCAAAAATCAGTTTCATTTAATTTCTTTCATGAAACGTCATTAGATCTGGCATTATTGAAATCAAAAGACTTTATATATTGAGGTGACTAATAAATATAGATTAAACTAAACTAAGATTTTATATCCGCTTCATGTTTTATGATTTCAATTGTCCTAAGTGCCCAAGATTTTGGCATTTATGAAAAGACAATGTATCCTGCAAAATTAATTGCAGCGAACACTTATTTTCCTAAAGAGAGAAAGTGTGAAGATCATAACTCCATACAGTGAAGTTATGAAAGCATCCTATTCAGTTGGTGGGTCTTATATATCATTCGGAGATCTAGTTGAATCATGCGAGCAACTGACCAAACCATTCAAGAAAAAAAGAATAGTATTTTTGATATTAAGCGACATATTATTTGGTAAGTTTACGAATTTACTTTCTACGTTTTTTTCGTCAAATCTTGTTTAAGCTAATTGGGCTTTCATTCGTTATTTTAGTTCTCGAAACTGGAATTCAGGTGGAGCAATTGTTTTGGATCCACTTGATTGAGTAACAAAATCAGATTTTGAAATCGGTAATAATGAAAACAATTGTCAATATAATAATGAAACAATTCACAAATCTCATGAAACTTTTCGATTTGTCGGGGTGCACATTGAAGGAGGTGGAAGAAAAAATGGTTCTGATGTGAAAAAAGATTACAGAATTATACATGGGAAGAAACGTGGTACCATAATGAATATTAAACCAAATGCCTATTTGCCTGTTGATTGTACTGCATTTATGTATTTGTATACATTGGCAATTCAAGATTTACTAAATATGCCAGATGTACCGTTAAGAGCATTATATAACGGGTGTGATTTGGCCAGCATAACAGCTTATATAAGTCGTTTATCAGCAGTTGTTTCAGAAATAGGTATTGTCCTGATCCAGCAAAAGAACTTGTGATTTCAATCAATCTAGGTGTAAAGTAGATTTTTGACACATTTGTTTTGTGTAATAATTTGTCAGATATTGTACCTTCTAAATAAAACTAAAAAGTTTAAAAACTCAGTCGAGAGAATGAAAAAAGACTGTTTTAACGCGTTTTTTGATCGTTAAAAACTAGAAAAAAACGCGCCTTAGGGCCAATGTCTTTGTGCCTGGGATAGATGTGTATATGATAGAGAACGGGAAAAAAGCTGGGCGAGTTTGTTCAAGCATATGGATCGAGAATGGAAACATGCAAAAACGATGAATTACGCGATTATGTTAAATCAGCTCTTCAAATACGCGAACAAATTAGATTATTAGAACTTCAAAAAGAAAACCTGATCGATTTGCATTAGGCTACAGGAATAAGATCTTTATCAATGAAAGTTGATTATCGATTACAACAAAGTAGATATCGAATAAAAAAAGAATTAGATTGTCGGGACTCGAATTCTACTAGAACAAAGGATGAGTAAGAAGAATTCAGAAATAAATTGATCATATATTATAAATGTGGTTCCACAAATACGAAAACAATCCAATGTATGATCATGAATAAATACTTCGATAAAGGCCTCGTACGTCCAGCTCACATTTAGAAAGTAGTCACTAAGAGAGTCAGGCTAACTGAAGTTCAATTGGAAGAGACGGACGTGAATAATGAACGAAATGGTCTTTTATTATTCGAATCATAGAAAAAGCATTTGATTCTAAAAAAATTTGCTTCATTTATGATCTATTGCCGGTGTTTTACGTTTAAAACTGTTGTGCAATGATCTAAGAAATCTATTCGCCGTTGATGATAAACAAGTGAGACGAAACCCGAAAGTTTGGTGACATTGATAATGTTGCTATGGTATTACCAAAAGATATTTATCCTTATCGATGTTTATTAAATTGGCATTGCCGATGCTCGTATCGAATAGAAAAATAAAAAACCTGGATTAGTGAAAATGAACATTTGGAAGACTTTTTCTATTAAAACAGATTTAAACTCATTCCCCGGTGATGAATAAAACTGTTTTGTTTGCTCGTTTTTCTATTACCCAAGCAAAATAGGATCTAGCTTAAGCTAGCTAAAAGGAACATTTACCTAGCTTGAGCTAGCTGATTGTTCCTCTTTAGCTAGCTTAAGCTAGATCCTATTTTGCTTGGGTATGTAAATATGTTGTTTCATTATTATTGTTAGACGATAATTGAACGACTGATTACGTTCTTCCTCGAGAGTAACCCAGTATTCCTTCGAATTTTTGAATCAGTCTATGCTTTTATTATTACGATAAAAACAAAAACAATACAACATACAAAATATTGTATTGTCTGCAATCACTATGCATTCATTTGTGATACCAATCCTCCGTTATTTTTATCTGCTTTGTGTTTTTGATCTGATGTTCGCTCGTGTTGAGAGGAAATACTCCCTGATTCTTCTACTGATTTATCGCCTAATCCCTAGTCGACGATTCTTATATAAGAATCAGTCAGGAATCTTACTGAAATACTATAAGTGTCAAATAAGACCCATGCAAAAGTCTTATCAGATTCTTGTCATTTATTAAAATATTTTCGTCAAGGGACGATGTTTTTATAATAAATAGGAAATATTAGTGGTAAAATCCATATATCTTTCTAATTACTGGAAGCAGATCAAAAACAAGATTTAATCTAGCAATGGGAGTTATAAGCATATAAAATACTCTGATTGCTACTTAAGCTTTATTCTTTCTTAATACAAGCGGCAAGAAATTCATTACAGCATTCGAAAACTTACTGTCCAAAAGCAACCTTTGTACCGTTAAGGTTCTAAATGCACTTACATTTGTAGCAAGCTACAACAGTAAATTTACTATTCCTAGCTTATATTAGAGTCCTGCAAGTTAAGTCAGATCCCGCTTCCGAAAGCTTTTTAGGTTCGGGACGAGTTTTAACTCTACAGAACGAGATTAGGCTCGAAAAATTCAAACTCGAGGACTCTAGTCCACATGCTGTGCAACGATCGTTTATGTTCTGATTTTTATTGATTACCTTGTACCAAATAAGCTAATTATTGCAAAAAGTATCACCTGCAAGTTAATATGAAAACCTGTAATAAGTGTACAACTCGAAACAGTCTGAAGGTATTGTTTGTGTAGTACGATGTGTACTCAGGAGCACAACATCTGTAGTACTATATACTCCGCATAAATTAGCTTTGCTAAAACTTTCACTCACCTCTGCTACAATTTCTAAAGTTAGAAACAATCAGGGCCGTAGCCAGGGGGTAGGCAAACAGGGCACGTGCCCACCCCTTGAGATTTTACTTCAATGTATAATATATACTAAATTTATAGGGGATAAATGCCGTGTGGAGATAAAACGCAAGAAAAAGTGCTCGACCTAGCTTTAACATGGAAATTCAGACTAGTAATGATGGAACTTTTTTGTAGATGCCCACCCCTTACCAACTTTCTGGCTACGGTCCTGGAAACGATTAAAACCTCTTTACTCAAAAATCATGTTTGAGACGTCAAAATGCATCTTC
The DNA here is from genome assembly GCA_905250885.1 of Didymodactylos carnosus. NCBI lineage: Eukaryota > Metazoa > Rotifera > Eurotatoria > Philodinida > Philodinidae > Didymodactylos > Didymodactylos carnosus. The sequence goes on along the minus strand of CAJNOQ010002827.1, from coordinate 1,299 downwards.
ACATTTTAAACGCCCAACAATAATACCATGTGCGTCCGCGAAGAAGCGTTCATCAGCTGCGAACTCAACAAATGTACAAGCTCTTCTTCTAGTCTCACCCTCAACCCAAAATATTCCCTCTACCTTATCTTCAACTCATGCTCAATAATTCAAGAAAGGCTGCCCTAGAAAAATACGATTACTATGGCAGAGCCTGCTAACAAGCCTGCACATTCAGTTCCAGCAGGCAAAATTCTCATGAGCAGGCCTCTGCGAGTCTGGAGGTGCCGATTTCTACGCTGTACCTATGCTGTAGGTATTTTGCCTGCTGGAACTGGATGTGCAGGTTTGTTAGCAGGCTCTGCCATAGTAATCTTTTTTTTATAGGGTGAGTAACACACAAAAAATCCACAAAGAAAGGGAAAAGCTTCAACAATAAAACACCACTTCCGAGCTTCTGCCAGTGCTTCACCTCCTCTGTCGGATATTTGGGCCATCTCCAAGATTAAGTTGAGTGAGGGTCTTGTTTACTTTCGGCGCTTCTGCCAGTGCTTCACCTCCCCTGTCGGATATTTGGTTGTCGCGAAGATCAAGTTGACTGAGAGTCCTATTTACCTTCATCTCGTTTGCGAGTGTGGTGGTGACTCGGTTTTGATGCGTGGTATCGTAACAGTAAAGCCACAATGTCAGTGGCGATAGTTGCGTCATACAGGACAACTGTGGCAGCACGACCTCGATCGGTTGTTCCGGATTTATTCGGGGCAACGATAGCAACCTCAGATTCACCAATCTGTTCTTAGGAAAGTGGATGAAGAACAGATCAATGTATTGATAAGTTTCCAAACGTAAAGAACGGACTTGTGTCGTTGACGGAAAGTGTTTGAGAATAAACTCATATCTGGATGTGCTGATGCGACGAGAGCTTATATCAAATTGCAGACTACCGAGTAGCCTGTCAAAACGGTCGTTTAGTCCAGCAAATGAGTGGAGAATGTCATAAGTCTCCAGATACTCGAAGATCTCAAGAATCAATCCATTCGCAAACCATTGAAGCTTTGTCATGTCTAAACAAATGTGCATTATTGAGGGTTCGAGTTCTTTGCTTCTATGGTATGGAGAGAGACTTTGAAGCATAAAAGGGAAGAGTGGATGGTATGGTCTTCCAAGGTGTATACTCATTCGGGAACACTAGTAACAGTGTAACATCGAGTTATGATTTATCTTACGAGGGAACCCGCTGAGGTGATAAATCACTTTTTGATCGACATCTAGTGGGTTATAGGTTATCGACCATGCTGATTCCGAATATGAGACTTCCCC
>CAJNOQ010002826.1:0-22496 GCA_905250885.1 Didymodactylos carnosus | reverse complement strand
CAGGCGGCGCTAAAATCCAGGTTTTTGAGACTGTGGCTGCAGTTTCTTTGAAACTAAAAGAGATAGAGCCTTGGTTTTTTCACAAGTGAATGACCAAACATAGACAAGTAGAACAAAAAAATTTATCAAAATCGGTTCAGTAGAAATTGATTTATAGCCGGTGCACTCTTTCGGATACAGCGGTACAATGATTGTGCTCTTCGCTCATATATACATATAAGAGCTTTGCGTTCTCTTATCCATCGCCACTTGCCTCAAAAACAGCTCCCCACAGGAAGTGTTATGTATGCTCTCATACAATACAACGTGAAAAACCAATCAAATACACAAGATATCAGTGTGAAGGATGTAATGTTGGATTATGTATAACTAATTGTTTTATACCTTAAAATACTTTTGATAATGATTTTTCATTGAATAAACATCTATTTTAACTCTAATAATAGGCTTAATTTTTTCAAAAAAAAAACCCGTCCCGAAAGGGTTAAGACGTTTTTCTTTTGAAGAGTAGTAATGATTTTAAAAACACGTTTTTTAATTCGATGTGTATAGAAAAACTTTCTTACAGAACGAATAGCAAGTAAGTATTATACGACTCAGGGAAACGTCTATGCTACGGTTCTATATGACTGATTTTCAGTCTTTTTGAAGATACTATAGCCATTCGTAAAAACATCAAAGTTTGAAACGTCTCATTATGTATAAAAATGAATGAGCTGTCATGTTTATCACATTCGGATTTCGCAGGTCTCTAAAAGATCGAATTTTGACTAAGTAAAACCTCAAGCAAGCGACCGAGTTAGTCGAGTTTTCTTTCCTACAAACAGACTGCATTGTTAAGATGAGACATAGGTCTCACAAAGAATTTTGAATTGTGAGATACAGGAAGAGAAAACGATAGAAGTTTGTCTGAACAGCCGGTTTTTAATAAATCTAATAAGTTTTCAATAGCTCTCTAGTGAAAGCAGTGGAAACTGCACTCTAGGCATTTGAAAAGTGTACCAATAGATATAAGGATTGGTTCTAATGCTTGTATTATCATTGGATTTTGGTTTTATAAGCATATGAAAAGATCTAGTTTGGTACACCATATTTTGACTTGTGATTCATCCTAATACATATTCTCTACACATCCAGTACATTTTGGAACTTTTCTAATCATATTATTTGAACACTATTGATCAGCAGAGTATACAGTAAAAATATTAACTCGATATGATCTATAGAATTTAAAAGAAAACTGGACACGCATAGACCAATATTGGTGACAATGCCGACATTTCCGCAAGTTTTCATAAATAAAGATTAATAACTTTTATAGTGTACACTTAGCGGTGTTGAGAGAAATAGATGCGAATAGACGAGACTATACATGAAGGGTGATTTTACTCGAGAAAACGTCGTCCTCATGTACCCAAAACTAGTCGTAGTGAATCGGCAAACGTTAATCTAGAGTAAATAGACGAAACGATAAAAAATGAATAGATATCATTATTGCTCAGAAAGCTTAGTTTCTTTTTTATTAGATAATTAATCAAATCGTCCTGAAGGCTTCTAATACCAAGCATTATTTCATAAAACATCAGTTACTCATAGAAAATTTTGATACCTTGAGCAATGATTAAAGTAGAAAGAAAGACAAAAGTAGATGTAATGGACTGTTGTTCATGCGTGCTGATCACAGTCAACATATGGCTAGCTTATAATATTAAAGTTATACTATATTTTCTAAAGTTAAGTGTTTTAATCATTATTGTGATTCATTATTTTTCACTTTCTAATTTAGTACCGTGTATAATTGAACTTTTCAGGCTCAAAATAAAAGAGTAATGTTTTGATTGTGAACAAAGATGGTTCATTCAATCTATTATGCTAATAATAAATGTCAAGAACAAAATACCATAAAAGAAATGGCTTTTACACGAAAAATAACGCCTCAGTGAGATTCTTCTTTTTCACATTTATGATTTATTTATTTGTTTTTTGTCGAGTTTAATTAAAAAATTCTTTCTCTATAGATTCTAATAAATTAAAGAATGAAGAATCATTTGATCTTGTGCATTCTTGTAAGATGAATACGACTCTGTTATTCATATTTATTGAAAATGCAAGATGATAATAGAAAATGCGTAAAACTTGCTTTAGCTTTTAGGCACGATGTTACTAAAACAAGTTACTGGCTTCGTAATATAGATCACAAGTTTGTCTATCTGGCACAATAATGTCATCTATGAGCTGATAAAAAGTTTTTTTCTAGAAAATCGAAAACAATTATCTGCTGTTTTACAACCGTATTCTGAATATCTGTGCGTTTTCAAAATAGAATTATTCAGTTTTGTATTCGGTTCAACTTAAACTTAACTGGTTCGGCGTCGGATCGAATCAGACAAAAAAAATTTTCAGGTTTCATTTGAACTATATAAGTAGAAAAAGAATAGAGAAGATTTTCGTCGAATGACTTTAACCCATCTATTTTCGCAATTTATATCTGCTTTCTATCGAAAAAGATCTCTGTTTGTTTTCGTTCTTTCTGGTACCGTTTGGTGTGCGTTTTAGACCCTTGAATTTGTCAGTATATATCAACAGAATTAAATTAAATAAGTTTTCATTATATTCGAATGATCATACTTCTACAGTATCCACTTGAGAAAAAAGATTCTTACTTTCGGATCATTGTCAGACTAAAATTGGAAAATATTATAAGTAATTAGGTTCTGACTTGGGTAACACATTGGTGACTTGATTCGGTCTCTGAAGAATATGTAAAATGTGAACAAAATCCGTGAGTTTCAACACTAGGAATTATAGTCCCGGTTATTTTTGAATAAATATAAATTGAACTATTTCTCATGCATGTCAAACCTGTCTAAAATTTCAGACCAAATTTTTCTTAGAACTTCTTTCTTTCAGAATCTGACTCACTCTGATCGGTTCTTCATACAGAATCATCCTTAGAAAGTAAAAGTACAAGTTCTTCTACGCATTCACGAACGCCAGTATTCTTAAACTTTACCAGTCGAAATAGTAGAATCAGACATCCGTTATTTGAACCAAAAACGACCATAACTGAATCGACCAAAACTGAACCTGCATAATTTTTTAACTACGCGAATACCTCTGAGGTGTTTCGAGACACGGGTAACTGCCACTCATGCAAAGTTTTTAGTACACTTGTTATAGCAGATATCTCGCGTGGTAAATGACCACTGAACAACCGTCGGACTTCACAGGTGTTTTCAGTGGATACACAAAATCAACTTCAGTATACTGAAGTAGAACTCGTTTCTATGAAGTAGCTTGTTTTCTATAAAGTAATATCGGTATCCTCTCGTTTCGTCCCACACTGGTTTCGTCCCGTTTACATTTTCTATCATTCTACTCATTTTATAACTATGCATTTTTTTCTATCAACTGTATACTAATCAATATTAATATAATTAATTAAGATAATGTAAGAAATTGATACGTATCACTATGGACTAGTCCGCTTTTCTAAACCTGGATCAATAACAGTTTAATTTTAACGAAGTCATTTTGTATACTCCATCATGTAGAGCTTAACTGTTTAACGGAAAACCTTTTGCAAAGAAACAATACTCATGAATGAAACAATGGCAAGGATCTGACGGTTTGACCGTTACATTGTTTCATGGACTATAAATTGAACTATCATATGCCTTCATGGCACCATTTAATACAACAATATTTATGTAATAATAATATATAGAAAGAAAACGTGGTGGCAAAATTCTTAATTTTAACGATCATCAATATACAAAAAAACGTTCTGTATAATACACAAAAAAAAATAAATCAACTGATGAGTGGCGTTGTCGAATTAGAAGTTGTAATAGTATAATTGTATTAGCTCGTGATGCTTCGACAGTTATTCATCCACCAACAGATCATTCACATACACCAGATCCAATTCAAGCAAAAGTTGATGAATTTAAAAATACGTGCAAAAAACGTGCAAGAGAAGAAACAACACCAGTATCCCAAATTCATAAACAACAATCAGTTAAATACAGTTTAAAACACAATGACGTATCATTTTTACCATCATATTCATCAATTGATTCATCATTTTATCGTGAACGATTAAAATATTGTCCAAAATAACCAAAATCAGTGTCAGATCTTACGTTAACTGAAAAGTGAAGTACTGATCTTCGTGACAATGTTTTTCTTATCAAGGATTTATATGAAAGTGATACACGTTTATTGGTATTTGGTTCCAAATGAGGTATTGAATATTTATCAGAAGTTGATACGTGGCATATGGATGGTACATTTAAAACTCGTCCATTATTATTTTCACAACTGTATATTATTCATGACTTCGTTAAAATTAAACTGTTATTGATCCAGATTTAGAAAAGCGAACTAGCCCATAGTGATACGTATCAACGTATGACTATGTCGTGTATCAATTTCTTACATTATCTTAATTAGTTATATTAATATTGATTAGTATACAGTTGATAGAAAAAAATGCATAGTTATAAAATGAGTAGAATGATAGAAAATGTAAACGGGACGAAACAAGTGTGGAACGAAATGAGACGGTACGAAACGAGAGCTAATTAACAAATACGGGACGAAACGAGAGTAATCCGTAATATCAGTCTACAGACTAGTACTACTTTATAGAAAACAAGATGTCTTATATTTTTATTCATTGATCGCACAAAAAATTTTACTTTCCATTGTTAGCTGCAAAATATTTCCGATTTTTTCAAAACTAAGTTTCACTAATATACCATATCGATAGCCTGATCGTTTTTCTATTTTTTCTCATGAAAATATTTACTTTTTCGTTCGTTCTTGCATACGAAATGATAACCTATTGAAGTAAAGTGAATGGACACGACGTGTACAAACCTCATCACTAAATAACCTTGTACTTCTTTTCCGTGTAATTTGACTTAAGCATTGACATAAGCTTAAACATTTCAATTTGTCATCTGATCTGTTAAAATGTTTAATAAGCCTATTTTGTCGAGAAAAAAAAGTAGGTTAAAAACAATGGATACACTTTACTTTTCTGGTTTATTTATTAAATTTTCTCTGAAAGACCGCATCGTCCTACAACGAAAATGAAATTTTTTCTCACAATTCTGTTCTGTGTTTTTGGCAAGTATTTTTGTCAAAATGGTTTTCCACAACAATTTTTTGCGGTTATCAATTATACTAGTCCTTTACCGTATGAATTCAAGACAGGTGTTCAACAGTTACTGTATGATTATAAAAACTTACGAACTCGATTTGATATCGAAGGTTGGAGAGCAAAACAGAATGAAACATATTTATTAGAATATAAACCAAAAGGGGCAGAACAAGGATCGGTAAGATCTTTTTTCTAAAAAGAAAAAGGTAATCTATTATATTCAGATTGATGAGAAATAAAAATTTTCATTCTTCGAAGAAACAAATTATATAATCTTTCGTTGTAAACTTTCCTTCCGCAAAAGAATAAACTACCTAAGAAAAGCTATTGTTAAGAAGTTAGAAGTGTATGTGCAGAGGAATTACTGTCTCATTATTTTTAGCCAGCTTCGGACGGTTATACATTGTTTAATTTTAATCCTGACTATCCGCAGTTCACAAAGGTATGTATAGTTGTGTAGTACAAGAATGTCACAAAACGTCCACGATATTTACCTGTTTTGTAAGAATAACTGTTGGTACCAGACACCTCCACTATCAGACTTTGGCCCAATTCCATATAGTTGGTCAGATAATGGTGGTCAATTAACTATGAAAGCATGGTTTCCATTGCCTAGTGATTTGATCAGCAAAGGTGAAGTTTGGGTACCTGAACTTCAATTAAATGCTGTGGTAAAGATTTTGATTTTTTATTAAAACTTGCTGTTTGAAGGTATTAACATGCTACTATATTTTCAGAGATATGATTCTCCAACTATTTGTGATTTGAAAAAATCTCGTATTGGAAAAGTGCCTTGTTTAAGTTATTTTGAAACAAAAGATGGTACAAGACCGGTTCAAACAATTGTTGCTCGCGCTGGTGTGGGAGATTTTCAGAACGATGAGTAAGATTTTCAAACTACTTTATTTCATTCGAATGAGACATGAATAAAAATAAAATAAAATATATCTCCGGACAGCTTCACGATACCTAGGTCGGTTTTCTAGCGAAGACTCTCTTAAAACTCAGCTATACATACAACCTGATATCTGCTAAAGTTTACTTACTACTACACACATTTTCAACAACTCGTTTATTAGATTTGAGTATCTCTTTAAACTGATCATTCGATGCCATATTCAGAAATCAAATTTTCATCTAATAAGTATTTGTGACAGAGTTTTGGAAACCTATTAAAGGATCGAATAAATGTGCAATCTAATCAGGTATTCTATGTCTTAGTAGATACTTTGGTATAATTAAACAAAGTAATATCTGCTCTTTTTTTCAACATCCTTGGCATCTTTCTTTTTTTTATATAGATATACTGTGGGCATGTACTTAGCTTTTACCAATGGTATTCCATCTTCCGCTGAGTCTATGTTTGATTTACCTGATGAATGGCCATCTTATTGTGGAAATGCCAATGCTGGTATAACTTATCTCAATTGTCTTTTACTCTGCAACTAGTGTTGTTATTGTTCTGTTTTTTACAAGGTTATAGTACAGAACCTACACGTGGTTTTGTCGTTACTCCAGATGGAAATGATAATTTTACATTGAAACTGACTACACCCCTAGTTCACTCACTAGGTGATAGTGTTACAATATCATTCAAAGCTAATCCTAGCCAGTACTATAATGGTACACAATGTGCAGAATTTAGTGGCGAAGGTGGAAGTAGAACAATTGTTTTTAATAGCAAGAATTGGAATGAACCTCAGAATATAACAATGTCGTTTAAAGGTAATTATGGATGTTGCTCATATCGAATCATTGGAGAAGGTGGTGGTTATGACTGGTTATATTCACAAGACGGATACACATTTGTTGTTTACGCATGTAATGGAATATCAGGTTGGGGTTGTCAAGGAAAAGAACCATGTGGTCAATGAATATTATGAGACAATTAAAATGTCATCAGTGCTATTTTTAATGTTCTAATATGGTTAAATATTGTTTTCAAAATATTAAAAAACATCTTCAATTCTTAGAATTATGGATAAAATTTCTTTTCATCAAATTTACTGATTTGAAGATATGAAAAAACATCTGATTACAGTACCAGTAATACCGTACCACTTAAGAGTACTAAAATTGTTTCAAATTATATTCTTACTTTTGCTTTTCCCACATTAATCAGAGAACGGTACCGAAGACATAACACCCTATGTTGTGATCAGGTATAATAAGTAATACACAAATTAACTTAAAACGACAGACAGTTTTTCCAATAGATGATGAAATGTTTATGCCTATATATAGCGCTTGTAATCCTGATGATTTTAATAGAAACATAACAAAAAAGATGGTCTTTTCGACAAGCTAAATCTCCTGTGTGAAGAGTATCGCATACATTTCACAAGCAAAGAGCAGAGAAAAGTATGTGTTCTGTATCAAAATACATTCAACTCACCTGATATATAAATGATTGAAACTTTATCTTGTGGGCAAAATAACTATCTTTCTATTAAATAAGAGTTCTTTCCATTTCCAAAACTAATCGGGATTCGTTGAATATTTATGACACTATGTCATGAAAGAAACATCAAGATAATATAATTAGAAATTTAATAAAGAATTCATTCTAGTCAAATCTCGAGAATTAAACATGATTTATAAATAAATATGTAAACTCTTCAGTCTCTATCGTAGTTACACTTAATTGATGACACATTTTGTGGTAAGTGTTGTAAATTATTTTATCTTTTTGAATGATAATATCTCTACAATGTAAGTAGTTCTAACAATAATTTTATTTATTTTATTACAAAAATATGCTAGAGTGCGCAGTCAGCAAAAGCTGACGAAAAGAAACAAAAAAAAAACTGAGTTGCCGCGTGCCCAAACATTCCTATCCTCTAGAAAAAAGGACCGAAAACAATAGATTATCCAGTTTGAAACATAGACATTATCGATAGAGATTTGCAAATTTTGCGAATGCATAATCAATATCAACTGGTTGAGCATCGGCTCTAAAAGATAAATAAAAATATATCAAATTAACAAATAATAATTAAATTTTTTTTAATATCTATACATACTCGCATAATGATGAATAAAATGCTTCTTGTTGTTTAATCGTCACTATTTCAATTTGTTTATGTTCTCGTGGCAGATGTAACAAAGCATTTTTTAACCATAAACAAAATTTTTCTGGAATATAGATTTTAAGATCACAAATAAATTCAGCCATACATATACGAGCTTGATATGGTAGGCCTTGAGAAACGGCTTTGATAATTGATAATATAACATCTGGAAAATATTCATCACATAATTTGATAGACAATTGTGTCTGTTCGACTGAATAAGATTTATCCTAAATAATAAAATATTTTTTATGAAACAAACTTTAATAAAAATGAAATAGAAGACGACTTACATGATGATGACTTTTATGTGATGTGCTGTTGTGACCATGATTATTATTATTATTTGTGGTAGTAGACGGTGTGGATGTTAATTTCACTAAACTTTGTAAAAATGCCATCATTGATGCACTAGCTTCACGATGTTCCAAATGACAATTATTCACGACATGAGCTAGTATTGGACGACTCAAATTAGATTTTAAAAAATCCAATGGACATCGCTGCAATAGACTAAAAAAGACAGAAAAGTACTGTAAGTAATTATTGAGATCTATAAATTTACTGGGAAATAAACTTAAAATGCTTGATTATCTCGCATGTGGCTATCTATGATGACCCACCTGAAAAAAATTTCAAAAAAATTCTGCCTTTCGTCTGATAAAAATGGTTGTTTTTACACTGACTACTGGAGATCATGAAGAGAAAATTCCTGAGATGTTTTAGAAGAAATGCACAAGATTGTTTCGTTTTTCGCAAGATGTTTCCAGTTATTTTTAACGAGCTCTTCATATTTCTAAAATATCTCGTTTCAGTTCAAGAAATTAACCGTACAATCGCATTTTTATTTTAATACCAACTCTCGCTAAATAAAGGAATACCTTACTTTTGAGACACAAAAAACCCAACTCGTCAGCTACATGTTAAAAAAGGGGTTTTTAAAATCGACTTTTCTAATATTGTACATTGAAATCTTCAAAAAATAAAAAATTTTACTTAAAATTTGGATGAAACTTAAGGCTTTTTTCCCATTTGCATTGCATAAGCGCAGATGTGCTGCACATGTTCATTAGATCCATCATGACCGATAACCTATAGCAAAATATCAACAAATTATTTAGCCCTCAACAGTTTTAAGTAAAATGCATTTAACAGAATCAAAACTTATTTTGCGTTTCTCTTAAGATTGTTTTTTAGCTTCAGGGCTTTCGTCACGTGCAGGAATTCTCGATAATGATACGACGGAGAAAGGAAATTTTTTTTTAATTCGTACATAACACCTATAACTTGGGTCTGACAGAGTTCGACTTTTAAATTATGCTTCCATGTTTTATAGAAATGAGGATTTTTAAGAAATCTTCTAAGGATTTTTCGGATTTTAAAGTTCTATTAAGTACCAGAAACCAGTAAATGAGAAATTCAAAAATCGGGCTCTGCCACCTCCTAGCCATAGGTACTTACGGCAAAACAAAAAAAGCTCGAACTCTCTATCATTTACCTGGAATGAAAACTCTTGTACATCGTAGGCGCCCATTTTTGACCCCTGTTGTGACGTCCCCTGACGAACAGTTGCAAGTGGCGTCCAAAAAACATTTCGTTATCACACTTTGACATGGTCAGCATTTCCTGAAAGTTTGGCTCAGATCAGACATACCTGGGCTGAGATAGATTTCTGATCCGGAGATTTGTGTTCATCTGTTTATGGAGAGTTAGCATTAAAATAAAATGCGACTGTACAGCAAATAAGAAAAGAGTTATTTTAGAAATATGAAGAGTTCGCTAAAAATAAACTAGGAACATCTTGCGAAAAACAAAACCATCTTGCGCGTTTCTTCTAAAACATATCAGAAATTTTCTCTTCGTGATCTCGTGTAGAAAGTGTAAAAATACGCATTTTTAACAGACGAAACACAGGATTTTTTTTCTCCAATGGGGAGATCATTGCTATAATGATCTTTAAGAGAATCGTTGGGATTGTTTGCATGAAAAAAAACGTTGTTTTCTCTGTACGATAAACACTTATTCAGTCCATAGACAAACATTTTGTGAAAACACCACTGAATCGATGAGTCACCCAGATAATCAACAATTTATGAAAGATTTCCATTCTTCCCAATCCTCTGATTAGAAAATCAGATCATCGGATAATAATAGTCATATTAGTGCAAGACATGTTTTGAACTCTATCACAAATTGCTCCGGACGCTTGAACAAATGAAATCATGTAAAAATACAAACGATTTTTTGTTAATAAAATAAACATACCGTGCAGCTAATCGATAAAAATCATCTACAACATCTGGATTCTCTTTGAAACCATTTGAACCGGCTAATAACGCAAAAGTTTTCGTCGCTAAATGCTAAAATAAAGAAAAAAATGACAAGCAACGATTTTTCTTTTTCTAATTTTTATCATCTATACCTCACTCATTGCTATAATATTCGATCGCAAATCTTTCTCATCTCCATACTCATCAACAATTACACTTGTTAAATAAAGAAAACATGAATGAGGATTCTCATCATAACTTGTCAACACCTAAGAATATATGTATATTATAGACAATATTCAGGAGATGATGTGCGATAAATAAATACTTACTAGTTTAACAATCGGTTCAAAGAATACTTTAGCTTTGAATCCCATTGATCGTAATATAAAACGGATCGTACGAGACCAGAACTCAGATACTTTTCCACTTGAACGATAGCGTAAAATTATTGTCTCTAATAATGGCCATAACTAAAACAAAAATCTCTAGAAATTGAAAATAGTTTTGATATTGTGAAGTATCAATAAGGATGTAGAAATTTACAGTAACTAATCGAATTCATATTATGAAATATTTCTTCTTCCTTTTTTTTTTTGTAGAAGATTCATAATTATTCTGAGAAAATAAAATATTTTATTTAAAACAGTCTTGTATACCTGTTGTACAATGTGAATACACGGATGAGGCTTCGGATCACTACTGGATATTTTGAAATCTAAATATCTGAAAGAAAGAATAATAATATGACAAAAAAATGTCAGATCAATGAACATAGGTTACTACCTGAATATGGCTGTGAGACTATCTAAACGTTTAATTATTGCACCGTAATTTCCATCAGATTGCACAGATATCAACTATAATACATAAACATCGTTTACATTAATAACATAGTGTGAACAAGAAAATCATGTACCTGTGAAAGCACTTCTCGCTGTCTGTCAAATAATAAATTAAGATAATGACTAATTTCATCCGTAGACGATAAACGAGATATCAGTTTAGATGAGGCTAAATAGAATAACATACTTCAATATACTAATTGATTTTTAGACAAACAATTTTGTGAAAAAGTAACTATTACAATGAACATAATTATCTACCTTTCAACAGAGATAAAGTTGCTTCGCTGCCTGGCGCAGTTTGATCTAACCATAGAGTTGCCTGCATCAATTTTTCAATTTGATCTAGAACTTGTTTTCGACATTGAGAACAAATTGTTAAAATAGCTTCTGCTGAAACAGAACGTAGGTCTTGATCCACTAATATTGATAATAAATAATCGATTACAGATTCTAAAGAAGAATAAAATAAGAAGCTACTATTGTCCTTGTAGTAGAAAAAAAAATGAGAAGTTAACTTACTAATATATTGTTGATGTTTTGCTAACCATTCATCTAATTGTCCTAATAATTTTATACCGGTATATTTAACAGATGTATGAACATGAGATGACATTGTTACTATCGCCTGAACAACTTTTGGTATTACTTCATCTTCTTCACTACAAAACATGACATACTTATATGGAGAGAAACGGATTATAAATAGAATATAGTACATACGGTAGAATATAAGATGCTACAGCACTCATGATATATAGTGGTGCTTCACTTTCTTCCCATGATGCTGAATTAATTTGAATTGTTTGTAATTTATCAAACATCTACATAATACACCATATAAATTCATATTATAGCAAAATGGGTTGTTACTTACTCTTCTGAAACAATTTAACGCTCCAGTTATATAAATAACATCTTTAATTAAACATGCTACACGATATCGAAATTCTCCAAAATCACTATTTTTTGATGATGGTTTTGCTTCAGGTGGAATACCAAGCTAAAATAAAATAAATTTTCAAAGACATTAAATTGTTTCTCATATTCAAATACGTAAATACAAATTTATAACTTAGAATAAGAGATCAGTCTGATTTGTGAACATCTACAATTACATAATATCTAGATCTTTAGATATTCAGTTCTTCCGATAGCTAGATGTACAGATACATAGATGTTCAAATCTTCAGATATCTTTATATTTTCTTTCACGGTGGCGAATATCAGAGAGAGTCTCACTCTCATCTTTCCTTTTTCCCATTTCCAGAAGAATGCATATTTTCAATTTATACTCGGAAAAAACAAGCTTTTGTGCTTTTCTATCTCCTCAGAAAAATACACATTTTGAAAGAAAGCTTATCTGTTTTTCTGTCACCATGGTTGTATACCAATTGTTTTTCTTCACTTTTGGAGACCGGTCTAAATATCTAAAGATCTCTCCCAAAAAAATCATCAATCTTTTCTAAAAATCATAATTGTAAAAATCAGATTCTGCTGCAAAACAAAAGAATTCATATTCGAAATTTATGCATTATGTATGTCATTAAATATTCATAAAATTGTTTTCACTTGATAGTTTTCAACATAATAGTACGTACATGATCCGAGTCTAGTTTAGATTGAATGCATAGAATATCGATTAATCGTTCAATATATGGTTTTATTTTATCGGACATTTCTTCACTACGAGACTGCAATAATTCACTTAATTTATACCATGTACAAAATGTACATTGGACAACCTAAATTAAATCAGAAATATCGTTATTATAAACAGAAACTACTGTTTGTAGTTGTCAGGTAATCTTGAAATCCATGGAATATACGAATATAGAATAGTCTCAGTATTGTTCATTCTGAAGTCTTCAATTCATTTTGTTGGTTTTTCAATGGCTACCTCTAACTACCGGTTAACAGTTCTAAGGCTCAAAGACAAGCCGACAGTACGTCTAAGGCGCTGAAAATCAAGGTATCGACTGACTCGCATTTTGAAGTGGACACTTTGGGCTATCTAATCATGAAAAAAAAACGAGAATATTCGTACTTCAAGTTTTTTCAGCTATGACCTACTTTTTCAAAGACCTTCTAGAAAATCTACATAAGGATCACCTCCCCTCAGAAATGATGATTCTCGGTCAAAAAATCAATTTTGACATAAGCACATGGAAGATAGCCTGAAGTGTCTACTTTCATAACCTGTATCGCTTTCGGTTATACTAGGGATTTTTTGTGGCTTTCAAGCAAGTTTTCTAGGAGGCTCGAAACACCGGGTCTTCAAATAACAGCTTTTTCCTGGATACTTATGCAATTAAATTTTTTTCTCGATGCATAGATTTGTAGAACAAACTTTTCTGATTAAAATAAGAGCTCGCACAATTCTATTTGTGCCTTGTGTCAAAAAATTACAAGTATTTTCCTACAAGTCCTAAAATTGAACATTGTATACAGCGTTTTCTCTACACGGGAGTTATGCCTGAAGTATTTGCTAAGATTTTTTAACATACTTTGAGCTAGAGAGTTCGAATTTATTTTATTTTAAACTAGACACCTAACTCCAGCTGACCGGCACTGATTTTCTAATTAGGTCTTAGCTTTTTGCCAAATTACGGGTTTCTAGAAAACGAGGATTCGCATTTTTGAGGTTGTGGGTTCTCCATAAAACGAACAAGGCTTAATTGAAAAATCGGCGGCGGTCAGCCTGTGTAGTTAGGTGTCTAGTTTAAAATAAAACAAATCCCAACTCTCTAGCCTGAAGTTTATTAAAAAGTCTTGGGAAATACTTCAGCATCCTTTTTGGATCTTGATCTTTGGAAAACTCCTAAACAGTTAGACTTGAAAGCAAAAAAAATTTTCATTTCTGTAACTCCTTGCGCCTAAGTTTCGTCAAGATCGGATGTACGGAGTCAGAGACAATTTGTGAGAGAGGGACCTTAAAAAAGCACTTTTGAATTAATGTCTCTAAGGAAAAGATGTCTTAAAGTCTTCTCTTATGAATGGTTCTCTTTTTTTACTTTTCGTTCTTGAGTTATTCACAAAATGGCCGAACAGTAATACTTTTTCTTTCTTACTTCATAATCAGTGTGTTCAACAGGAAGTAATAATAATTCGATACAGGATAGATCACTTAAATCGCTATATCGACCATCTACAATACAATCGAGTAAAGTTTCAACTAAACAACTGTAAATGCGTGAATAATTCTGTGCTCTAAAACATAAAAAAGACAAATATATTTCTAACACATTCAACATGTTTTAAATTTACTTGTCTAAATTTTCTTCTTTAACAGCTTGAAAATACGGGTCTCTGAAACATCCATTTATTTGATTTTTTAACGTCACTGTGAGTGTATAATAAGCCTGATAATCCTGAATATACACACAGAAGTGTAAATCATATTGAAACACACATATTATGTACATACTTCACACAGTTCCAACATATTGCATAAACAATTACATGCTACTTTATTGAGATCATTTGAACATTGATTCGATTTCTACAAAGAAACAAAAACTGATTAAAAAAAAAACATCTTTTTTAGCTATTGATAATTTACCAATATTTCTAGTATCATTGCAACTAATGCTGATTGCAACAGTAATGTTTCATCAAATGATCGAATCATAATCCAAGATGAAAAACATTTTAAAATAGCAATCAATATTGGCTCGTGCATATGATTTAATTGAAGAAGATATAACTAAAATATAAAATCAGAAGAAATGTTTCTCGAATTTTCTCTTCTATTAATATGGTCATCCATCAAATCTATAACTATACATATGACTGAATATTACAACGATCTAGTTGAAGTCAAAAGAAAATGAAAACGATTAACAAACCAGAATTTCATGTATTTGTGGTCCACTGGTACTATATTTTTCTGTACATTGACGGCGCCGATTTTCACCGATATGAATTGTTGACGTGTTGAGCTAAACAAAAATGCACTTTGTTTATTAATATTCCATTACACATATCAAACATCGTTAATATCATTTCATATTCGAAAATGGAATTAATCATATTAGTTTTCTTTTGAAACTTTCTCTTGATTTCTATGTATTTATTCATAGAAAAACTCGATTACATTACGCGATATAGCTTCTTTCTCGAAAAATTAAATAGTCCTAAGATATATTGATTTAAACATAAAAATTTTGTACTAACCTCTTCTGGTAAAGCACTGAGAAACTCTAATAATGTTAACATATGTTCACTGGATGTTTTCAATCTTTTAACAAAGAACAAACAAACAAATATAGATCAATCCAGTAAAATAAATATAGTTTTTTTTCTTCTCACTTGTCTACAACATCGTCGACTGGTTTTTCCCACCCAACGTATTGCAATGCTAAATCAGCTGTTGCGACAGCTAACTAAAATGAGAAAAGAAGAAAAAGCTGTAAACTCAGTCTCTGAACAAAACAAAAATATATTGATGAAGAGTGATATGAACACATAGATAAAGCAAAGGAACTTTCATCCAAAAATATTTTGTTTATTCCACCGTATTATTCTGCTTTTCTAAAATATCAAACGTACTTGAACTCTAACAAGTTGATTTTTTGTTACATCCGGTCGAGATAAATGATCTAACATTGAATCACATAATGCCTAAAGATAGAGAAAGAGAGAGTAGATAAAATTGAATAAAAGTTCAATTGAAAAAGAACTTACTTTACAATGTTCAAATGGTAATTCATCAAAATTATGCTGGATCTAAATGTAAAAGTAAAAATGATTCCATTGAATTCGATTGATCACTTTGTAAAAGTCTTAATTACTTTATGTCTTAGAATTTGTGCTGATAAACATGTTACTTCTGGATTTCCATTCATTCTAATTAATTGATCAGTCAACGTCCATGCGTACAACTAAAGAAAAAATACAATAAAAACATTAATAATAGGTGAAAAACATTTTTTCAATCTATTTACCGATGATTGAACATTTAATAACCATTCGGAGGCAAATTTTTTTCTCGTTGAATCATTATCGTGATAAAGCATTTGTACAGCTTGAATGAAATTTTCGGGTGTCAAATCAATGATTGCTTCTGATGCCATGTTTTTTATCAGTTACTCTGACAAAAATCTAAAATAGAAATAAAGATAAAATTCATTCTTTTCAATAAGATGTTGAGTTTATTGTTAAATTATCTTACATTTTCAGTATATTTTGATAATAAAAAATTAGAGAATATCTATTTTCTGCCTGTTCTTAAAATCTGCTAATACGTACTCAGTCTTTCATCTGAAATTGATCGTGACAAAAAACTTCATCCAAAATATGGAGTAGACATTGTTTTCAGGAAAAATGTGTGCAGCAAAGTGATCTGATTACTCATTCTCTTCCGACAAATACTAACAAATCACTCGAATTCGGCGAACACGTTCACAAATGTCGACTATAAAGACAAAGATAAATCATCTTCCACACCACAAACAATACTTGGTTGACTTCAGACAACACTTTATATTCAGGTATCACATGTTAGTTAATTCAAAAACGATATGTCTGATGAGAACTTGAACGTACATATATCCAAAAGAACACGAAAAATGTGCCTCTGACAACAAGGAAGAGAAAATATATTATCGTTCATTATTTCATTTCAATAAAATCAAGTAATCAAACACAATACATGAACATAGATTCATGTATTGATCACTGATCAAGCATAAAAAAGCATTTCATTTGTAATAGAAGTGAAAGGGGGAACATTAAATTTTTATTTAAATCTTTATTACGTAATATTTTTCGACGATAATTTTTGAAAAAAATGTTTGCTTCACCAACGAAATATGGACATGACCTAAATTTTTCGTTTCTCAATGGACACTTGTGTAAAGCAGCTGATCTGTTTATGCCAATCTCGAATCATTTCACAGTTCGCATATGATAGAACACCATTATAGTTACTAAATTTTAGTGTCTATTCGACATGAGAAAATTCTTTTTTAACAAAAATGTGTGAAAAGATTTAGCCCTTTTCTCCTTCTTTTATTTTCCCACTCAGGAAACAAACAGAAATGCAAATATATATAATATAAAAGGAATTTTTTCTTAAGGTAAAAAACAGAGTGAAAATTCCTTTAGGTCTTTTTCGATATGCTTCTAATCATTAAAACACTGTATCGAAACACATCATAAAAATTAACTAAATTGAACTACATGGTAGAAAAAAGTCAGCACAAAAAAATGTTGTATTATAACATTTGGATTAATCCATTAAATTTATATATGGGTCATGCAACATGTTAAATATTTTGTTTTTACAGTATATGATGAAGCAAAATAAATAAAAAAAAATAATTCAACAATCATTGGTGGCCTTTCAGACCAATAAAACATCGCATAAAATCCTATACTGACGTCATTTATACAAGAAATATTTAGTATTTGATAATTGACTGATTTATCATCTTCAGTTTCACGAAGAACATTTTTAGATGAAGCCAACTCTATTCTCAAACGACTGTATATATATATGATGTTTTATATCTCAGATTATCGTTCTTAAAATAAACAATTTTTCTGGAATACGATGATTTCTTATTTGCATTGATGACGTTAACTAAGAGTAATAATGTAAAATGTAAAAATTAAGTTTTATACGAATGATCCCAAAAGATTACTGCTGTTGCCCTCTTCTTCAAAGAAACAGCTTTTTTTCTCAATAGCTCTTTACGTTATATTTTGATTTTATTAAAGCTGTCGTCTAAAAGTTATTGGGAAACGTTGACTTATTCGAATGTATGACCTTTAAATCATTGGATAGCAATTGTAAATCGAAAAAATGGCTGATTAACCCCTTAGATATGCAACCAACATAAACCGGTGTCTGTGCACTTTTCATGCATTTCCAGATGATCCTTTCTTGCAACTGAACCAGCAGAGGCATTACCAGTGAAAATTTAGTTTCTAGCTCATTCTCTCCTTATGGATCTTCTTATTTGCAGATAATCAACACGTGTGGAAACAATAGCAGACTGTTTCAATAAACAGCAGATCAAATCGTGGACAAATTAAGACGTGCTTGATTTTCGTAAGAATACAAAACTGGAGATTATGATCCATCTCTGTCAAGAAATAAATGGTGATGAATTTTATGAAATATAAAAAATGTACCGATCAAATTCTAATACAATTAAATGTTCTGAACAGATTGGATGAATGAAATAAAAATTCTTATGTTCGTTCTTGCGCCTTAAGATTAAGAGAAACTGAAGACTCCAATGCACTAATGAAATTTTGTCAATAAACCTCTATTCTGTGTTCAGTTACATCTAATCTTATGTATTCTTAGTGAAAAGGATATTATATGCTATTTTATTTTAATTAAATAGTTTATTTAGTTATAAAAAAATGGTATCTGAAACTATCTTATTCCATGTTTTATTCGTACAGTTCCAACTAACAAAATGAAAGGATACAATAGGCTAAGGCTAAACTCATTCCTAGTATTTAGTTGAATACGTCACGATGCGCCTCTTCGAACGCTTTTGTCATTATATGATTAACATAAAACTAAAGATGAGGACTAACTTATATTAGAAAATACGTTGACTTGTCGACTTACAGTTTGTCTTAGTGTTGAAACGTGAACCTCTGATGGTCACGATACTTCTGTGTCCTGTTTCAACTCAATCATCGCAAATCGTCAAAAACAAAATGCGCTCTATGTATTTTTACCTTCTTTCTGTTTCATACTTTTCGTCGTAGTCAGGATGCTATAAAATGGTAATGACACCGCTAGTGTCGACGTAAGAACATTACCACTGTCAATGACATGAAAATATTTGTAAAAAATTCGTTCTGCATGTACTCCAACAATTAAAAGTATTTTATGTTTATGATAAGTCTCCTTTATGATTGACAGAATCATATTTAAAATTAATCTATTCCATTTGCAAATAGAAGAATAGTGTATTTATCTGGATAATTTACATCAACACGATGAAGAATTTATGATAAAACGTTTATTACAATTAAACTTTGTCATTATTGTGATACACAAATTGAAATGATATCTGAAACAGAACAATTCGAGATAAAAGTGAGGGATGATATTTCACCGACAAGAAGAACATCGATGTATTGATCATTTTTGGAATGTGACTTTTATTCTGGTATGTTTATTTACTTCTATGATTGAGTTGCAGATATTGACGAATATATCTTTTTAACCTATATCGTTGTTTCAGAGTTTGTCCTTGATTTATTTAAATATAAACAAAGTGCTGCTGTTGTTTTTGGAATAAAAGAAGTTACTTTTAGAACAGCAACGATTTATTTCATTCCTCAGTTTTTTGTCTGGAATGGTCGGATAACAATTCGATCATTACGTATATCCTTATTTCTATAAATATTGCTTGCTTACACATCTAACTAAAAAAAGCTTGTGGGCATCGACATACGAGTCTAAAATAAGGACGGGTAATGAGGACCAAAAAAGCTTTGTCTCCATCCGAATTTATTGCTTTTTCTATGTAATAGAAGAAATTCTCGCAAAAATGTGAGTAAATATACCTTTGTTCTACTTTCGTTGTCGCAATGCACCATTATCTAATTATACAAGCGGAAACATCCTTTTTTACGTCAGCAATTTTACTGTTAGAATATTCTGTCATATATCTGATTAATTTTTATTTTTATACTTTTGTCATATAAAGTTTTTTGTACTCTCTATAGTAACAAATTGTTCTTTTGCTTCGTTCTAGATCTATTTTATTATTTGTTACTGAATTGATTCTGTCAAAATGGGTAAAGGCTACGAGAATTACATGTCCAAAAAATGGTTTCATCCGACCAATATTGGAAATATGAAACGTATCTATGTGGCAGAACAAAAATCCGATGCTGACAAGAAAAAACAACAAGATTTACGTGAACAATATGAACGTGAACAAGAATTATTTAATAATAAACAATTAATGGGTGATGAAAAAGCACGTCTCGGTCTTTCATTTATGTATAATCCACCAGCAGGCATAGCCAAAGATCAAGCCCAGCAAGAACAACATCAATCACAAGACAATGATGGAAGTTCAGGAGTGGATAACGATGAACCCAAATTTGAATGGCAACGAAAATATAATGCGCCAAGAGAAAGTTGGGCAAAAAATGATGAAAAAATTCGTGATCAACCATTTGGAATCGAAGTTAGAAATGTATGTATAAAATGGATATGTTTAATTGATTTGTAAAGTCATTTATTGTTCCCCGTTGTTATTATAGGTTCGTTGTATTAAATGTAAAAAATGGGGACATATCAATACGGACAAAATTTGTCCACTCTATGGTAAATCTCGTTTGGACACTGATTCAACAACTTCATCGTTAAACCCAAATCAAGCAGTAGTAGGTCGTGAAATACAATCGACAAATGATTTAATTCAAAATTTAAAAAATGATGGATTATTAATGAAAAAATGTGTGATGATGAAAGAAAATGAGACAACGGAAGGTTTTGACGATGATAACGATAATGAGAGGAGAAGAGAGAAATTAGAACAAGAAAAAAATGAATTAAATTTTTTACAAAATTTACCAAGTAAAATGAAACATCGATTATTAAAACGTTTAAAAAAATTAGAACGAAAAGGTTTCTTTACGGAAATCAAACAAGAATGTTAGATGTTACCCGGCTGTTTTGTTGTAAATAGTATAAATAAATCTCATATTCTCGACTGACTTTTGTTGTTAGCCAGGACAGACATGGTAGGGTTTAGTTTCACCAGTTAAAAAGATCGTAGCTGCTACTATTGAATGTTTACTAATAAAAGAGGAGAAAAGGATTTAATTATTGAAAAAGAACACATCTTTATGTTTAACCTTTCTATTTCATAAAGACTGGCATAGTTTACTGTATTTACTTGTTTGAGACCACAGATGTTTTATTTGTCTTAGTTTTCCCTAAGTTAATTGAACGATTAGGTTCTGAATGGGGTCTGTTAGAGAAATAATGCTTTTTCAATGTCATTTTAGATTGATAGATCAAGTCTAAAAATGTTTTCTGTAATGATTGCTGGTCGTCTCGTAAGTATCGAATACTTATGTTTTGTTTGTTATCTTGAAACTCTGTGATTTTTAGCCTCAAACAAATTTTCAACAAGTTAGCGAAACACAATTTGTTATTCCTGTATCTGATGTTGATCATGTTAACCATTTGGTTGTATTTATGACTGGACAACTACCCTTTCCTGATCATCTTGGAGGCGGCGGTGAGAATTTTATTTAGGTTTGTCTTTTAGTTATTCGTTTACTAAACGCTAGAAAAAAAATAATGTATTTTTTTGTATTATTTAGTATATTTCAGTTGGCCAAGTACAGAAGGTCCCACATGGATTTATTTGGGGAAAATAACGAATACTAAACCAAGCGCAATATTCAAAATTAACAAAGTCAAAGGTACGCTTAAAATAACCATCATGTGAGTACCCGGGCCGTCGTGACACATAGCAAAGCATTTTGCTTTTGAGTGAAATAAAACTTACAGCAGTATACGATGGGCATTTTTCTTAATAGCAGGCGGACATTAGAATTTTTTTCTTATAAACCATTTTTACAGGAATAATTATCATTAGTTAGTCGAGTGAGACTGAAGCGAAGGAAAAATGGGGAAACGCATTGCATTGCAGTTCTTTTTTTGCAAAACTTTTTAGTTGGAAAGTCAGTTTTCTTTCTGATTATTTGCAAAAAAAAAAAAAAAAATTTCTATCATACAAGCGGACTTGATTTGTAGACTCAATCACATCCATTTTTGATGTCAAAAAACTGAAATTCACTCACATATACAGATTTTAACGATGCTTTCTCGACCGAGTTTTCCCATCATTAGAAAATGATTAAAAACTTTTTTTTTAGGATAGATAATGTGCAATGTGAACTTCTTTATTCTCTGAAAAAGACCTGAAGAATAAACATTTTCGTTTTTTCGCTATGTCCACTGTTCAGTATGGTGAGCTTAGAGTAGATATTACTGACGGTAAAAAAAAGTGCTACTGACGAGGGAAGTACCCCAACTGATAAATCGCTTTTTCAACGAAACCGAGTGGACTATAGGTAGTCGACGATGCTGATTCCGAATATCACCATGAATGCTGCTGCTAGGCCTTCAAAGACCGGT
>CAJNOQ010002825.1:0-22499 GCA_905250885.1 Didymodactylos carnosus | reverse complement strand
GAAACGCGTTTCAACGACCATTTTAACGTCGTTAGAAAACGCGTTTAACAAAAACGCCAGAAAACGGTTAATTTAACGGTCGTTAGCAAACGCGTTGTCAAAGAACGCGTTATTCTAAACTTCTGAACGACAAAAAGCGCGTTTAAACGGCTCTTTTAACGATCGTTCGCTAACGCGTTCGGAAAAAACGCGTTTTTCGTGTCGTTTCTAACGATTTTTTTTCGTCTGGGTAAGCTATTTACTGATTATCTGTGCCCATTAATTCTAAGTTTTCTTTCGCAGAGCAAGTTCAGTTCGAGACAATTGTTTTTTTCTACATACCTGGATCGTCTAAATATGGTCTCACTTCTCTCCGCATATCTTCACGGATATTTTCTTTATCGTATGTTCGTAGTGCAACTAGAAAAGACAGATTTTGTGTTTTCTCACACACTCATACACCATATGAATGAGAAATTGCTTACCAAGAAATTGATCAGCACTTCCCATACTTGCTTTAACAGTTTTCCAATCACGTTGGGCTGGCTTTGGTATTTTTCCACCAGGTGGTAATAGACACATTACAGCAGCACCCACTTTCAAAACGGCTTCAGGCGGATTTGGAAATGCTTTCATTTCGGTCAAATTATTCTTGTCTAATGTATTTAGCGCTTCTTCTGCTGCTTTCAATGCAGGTAAAGCACGTGCTAAATCTCGTTCACAATCAGTTGCTTTTATTGTAACATTTTTTTCAATTTCAGCTACTTTTGCTTGTTCAACACCGGCTATCTCTTTTTCTTTTGTCACTTTTTCAGTTTCAGTTGCAACAACCTACAGAATGTATAAATGAAACAAAGAAAATATTAAAGAGAACATTTGACCACTAACTTTAATTAGTTTATCTGCATCATCATTTTTTTGCTTCAATTCTACTTCTTGAGCTGCTAGCTTATCTTTTAAATCATCGACTTGTCTTGCGCAAGATTGCAATTTAACAAGACCACTTTCAAGTCGATTTATTTTCTCTTGTAATTCACGACTTTTTTTCGATAATAAATTCTTATATAATGTAATTTGTTCTAAAAATGATTTTGGTGTTGTGTAGTTATAACGTTTATCGTTCTAAATAAAAGAGATTATAGTATATATTAGCATAATTTATGAGCTCAACAAACCTGTAAATAAGTGACACTCATATCATTGACAGATTTATGCACAAACGCCATGAATTTTGCCACCGATTCTTTTATTTCCGGTTTCAAAGCATCCACATCACTGACGAAACTGAAATCAAATAGATCAAAAATCATAACCTCCGTTGTAGACAACTGTCATATGTTCAGAGATCTAATTTGTTAAAATTAGATCGGAACTAAAGTTACATATATCAGTTACATACCGATTTGCAACGGATATTAAGGCTTCTTCTGGCCATTCATGAAACCAATCAATACTTGTACAATTGGTAATAGCTGGAAATTTGCGAGAGCGGACACGCAATGTTGAACCAACCGGAGAGAAGCATAATACAAGCTTAAGATAAACAATTAAGACATGTGACTACATCATCATTATTTAATGCGTCTGGCACTCACCTTCAAATTTCTTCGCACTTTTTCTATGAAAAATTTCCAAATATTTTCTCTTGTATCATCAATACCTTGTGATTTAACTTCGTTTCTCATTCCACTAATTATTTCCTCAACAGCGTCATCTGCAAATAATCCGGGTATTTCTCCTGATGCCAACATATCATTAATTAATACTAAAAATTTTTCATCAGCTACTTGTGAATCGGTCATTAGAAATACAGTTCCAACTCCTTTTTGGCCAGCTTTTATGTACAGAGCAGCTAAATCTACTTTTAAATCGGCAATACTGTAGCCTTTACGTAATGTAATTTGAAATACTTCCAAAGAACTTATTGAAGCAGCTAGACGAGATAAACTCTGTTTACCACTACCACCTGAAATAATTAGAAGAAAGGTAATAATATGTTTATTGAAGTCTACCTCACAATTCTTACCTACGCCGATTAACAATGCATTCCCTAAATGAAAGAAAAAAAGAAATATATTAAAAGTTATGAAAAAATGAATAAAGAAAGAGAAAAAGATTTCTGATTAGATACCTCTTGGAAATTCTAATATTCTGTTAATTCGACAAATATGTGTCATAGCATCTTCGAATAAGACCAAATTCATCTGTGCATTCAACTCATTGTAGGCATCTAAAGCATCATTTAACAATTTTTGTAATTGTTGCCAATTATCAATTGGCATATATTTTGGGTCACCAACACCCAAGGCAAAATGACAATAGATATTCGGTTTTTTAAAACAATATTCTTCATCTAAATCCTAAAAACACAACATGAACTATGAATAATAATTCAAATCAAATATTTTTTTACGTACTTCGAATGATTTCTTAGCTACTTCACGTTGTAGTTTCATGAATGTATCAATATCTGTACGATCAACTAATTTATCACAATAAACACGTTCTGATTCATGTAAATATAAACGAATTAAATCATTATGAGATTTTAATGCTTCCGGTTTAGCAAATAAAATGGCCTTAAAAATAAATAAATATTCGACATGGAAATGAATTCACATAAGACGTGACCAAATGAATATAAAAGTGTCCATTTTCCACTAGACGGGATGGACATCGAGTTTTTATTATCAGAAAATATCATGAGATATCTCTAGATACAGTTTCTGTGTCATTTTTATTTATAATTTCGATGGATAAAGTAAGAAGTTTTGAACATCATTTATTATATTTTAGGGCTAAAATTTCTTGTCCAATGTGTTACACAGGTGCAAAAAGAAAACTTGTATGGCAATTAATTACTCATGTATCATAGTATATTTTCTCGCTAATTAAAAACGTCTGTAAAACGTTCACTTTAATTTTTGTCTCAACATCCATCTGAATGATCATTGTGAAGCCCTAATTAAAATTTTGTAGATCTTTCGAGATTAATAGGGGATTATTATAAGTAGAATAGTGTTCTAACTTACTTGAAATATATTTGATAAATCTCTTAAATTAAATATATAGTGAAATTTAATAGCTGTTGGTAAAAATAGCGCTGTTATTCGTCGATGTAATTCGAGTGCACCTTTAACAAGACTGCTAGAATAACGTGGTACTTGTTGTGCAAATCCTTCCGCTAAATGTTGAGTTAAAATACTAGTGTAAATCGTTTCTAAAGCTTCTATGCCCGGAAATGAGACGGCAAATACGGCAAAATGTCGTTGGAGACGAGTATCGATAGTAAAGCTTCCAGCCGTAGGATTCATGCTCGATATATATTGACAATTATGAATTTCTTTTAATGCTAATTTTTGACGATCATACCAATGTTTGTAATCTAAATGTTGACGAAGTAACGTGTGCGGTTGACAAGTGTAATAAACATCCACCTAGATAAATGACAATTTTTCTATGAATTCATATGTCTTTCATATATTTTTCTAACTTACTTCTGGCATATTCATATCATCAATAAAATAGATAATTTTTTTACTTCCTGGTGGACCATAATTTCTCCCCGCTTTTTTCTCCAATGGTTTTTCTAATATTGACTGTAACATTTCACTTGTTGTGTAAAAATTGAACGGTACACTAACTGCCAACCATTCTTCATTGAGTGATGCTAATTTATCATTGATCAAAACAGTTTTTCCACATCCAGCGGTACCCACTACAAATCACATCAGAAGAAACAAAGTTTTAGTATATGATATGTTTTTAAAGGATGATATACTTACCCATCATTATTGGCCATCCCTTTTCCATTAACAAATCCGTAAAATAACGTAAACGAGTGGTTTCAGCTGTTGGAACAAGAACGGACTGTAGTGGAATTTCTGGATCAAGTCTAAACTTTGGCACCAATTTTGTCCATGGTTCAAATTTTTTTGTTTCTGATTCAATATAATAATCGAACACGGTTCCTTGTACTGGAAATTTGACCGTTTTGAATTCTGTTACCCACCATTTTGAAAATTCTAATCGATGATCGGTGATCTGATCTTGAAATAGAGCACTTCCAAACCCCCATACACAAGCAAATACAAAATAGAGTTCATATAAATCTTTTGGACAATCGACAGGTGTATTGGTTGGTGTTAACACACATTCGAGTAATCGACAGAGCATATGAATATGCGCTCCTTCAACAATTGGTGTAATTTTTTTGAAACGAGATTTAACTGCTTCCAAACACATTGGAACATATTTATCAAATAAAATTGTTAAATTTGCACGTTCACTTTGTTGTTCCCGAGTGTCGATCCATGTAGCAACTTGAGGATTCTAAACCCAAACGAAATAGGACAGGATAATTAAAGATTGAAGAATAACAAACTCAAATAGTAGTTATTCTTGTCTTATTTTTCATTTTAAACTTACCCATCCAAGATCTTGTGGATTGATATACAGTATACCTGCTCTTGATACGGTGGCTGGTGTTGCTGTTCTTAAATGACTTATTTCAAATAATAATCTCATTGTTGGATTTAACGGTATTCTTTCATTACTAGCCAATGTCAAGACTTTGTTATCGTCCATAACTGTATTTAAACTTTCAATCCACATTGGATCAATATCACCATCAAGTACAATCCATTTAGGACCGTCAGATGTCATATTAGCTAAATCACGCATGATAGTAGAAAATAAACCTAGAAAAATCAAAATTAGATTGTTTATCATAGCTACGACACACATTCATTTCTCATTTACCATCTTTCCATTCTCTTGTTGCTGGATTAATAATACCAAACAGTTCATCATTTGTCACAGCTTTTGGATTCAAATCGACAGCAATCGGTTTCCGTTTTTGATTTTGATATGTACGATTTAACACTTTCCATATTTGACTTTTACCTGTTCCAGCATTACCCACAATAAATACCGAATGTCTCACTTCATATAATTCTTGTAATTGAATAACTTTTAGAATAAATGAATCTTCTGGTTGAAGTTTTAAATCGATAGTGGCTTGTTTAACCAATTTTTCAAAATCGGGATTACTGAGAAAATAGGAAGACACGTTTAAAAATTTTTGATAAAACAAGACAAATAATCACGTTACATACCGTTTACGAGGTACATCAAGGGCAGGAAATAAATCCCCAATAAGACCCATAAAGACAGGCATATCGTCTGTGACAATTTTTGGAATATTAAAATCACGTAAAGCACGCATCAACACCTTTAAAAATAAATAAATAAATAATTATCAACCACTAGATATATATAAGAAGTGAGTTATCGGTTTACTTGATCTTCTGGTCTACCAGGGTCACTTCTTCTCAATGCACCGGCAACAACTAATACAGATTTTATTGCACGTAAACCCCAATCATAATGATCCTAGATAAAATGAAAATTATAAATTATTGTCTCAAAATTATTAGATCAAATAGTTCAATGCACAGATCCTTCGTTAACGGTTCTTACTTGTTTTGATAGTAATTCTTTACACAACGAATAAAGTGTAATAAATTTTCTTGCCAATAATCGTGCATCTGTAAATCCTTCAGCAACCATCATAATTTCACTAATTAAGTCAAAATCTGGAACTACCATAGCGCATGGTCTAGAGAAAACATAAAATTATCGTTTCATTTTATAATATTATATTTATCTGTACCTAAATAATGCTTTTAAATTTTCTGGTAATTCAGTTCGTCCAGCATATCCAGGATTCATTGTGATAAATAGGCCAACAGTTCGATTTAAACGAATATCTTCACCCATAAAGACAAAACGAGATTTTTTCTCCCGAATAGCATCCTAGTATATAGATGAAAAAAATTTGAAGAAAGTTGGATATAAAAATATCTTTTTATTATACCTGAATTGTCTTTACTTGAACAGCAATAACAGATAATACTTCAACTGCTATACGATTAAACTCATCGAAACAACCCCAGGCACCTGTCTGTGATAATCCTTTGTAAATATTTCCGCATGATTTATAGTCCATTTGTTCCGAACAGTTAAAGACATAGACCATAATACCCAATGCTCGTCCAAGATCTTTTGTTGTCTCAGTTTTACCAGTACCTTAAAAACAAAAACAAAATTTAATTAATCAAGATGTTTATCAATTTATCTTACCGGCTGGTCCTGCTGGTGCTCCACCCATCACCAAATGTAATGATTGTGTTAATGTTATATAACATCTAAATAATAAGAAAAGAGTAGTCACTTTTGAGTGAATGCATATTGCGACATACCTGTCCGTTAATGGTGTAATGACCAATCGAGCTTGATTTCCCAAATATTCATGAGCATATCGAAATTGAGCATCGCAAATATTTGCGAAACAATCTTTTTCACCTTCGTCCCAACGATGACGTAATTGACATTGCCATAAAAATTCATTGGCACTTTCACACTAAACATACACAACAGGAGAAAAGTAATAAAAAGAATCCGTTATAAATTACATACTTTTTGTGCGATTAATTTGGTCACCACATCTCTTGCATGCACATCAATTGTACATATTGTACATATTTTTTGTCGATCACCCGTATTTAAATCACCAAGCAAGTATACGATAAGTGCATTAAGTTGATTCACTTGTTTTCGATAATAATCTTTTATCGCATTTTCGTAACCTTCTTCTAGTTTGACAAATGATGCATTTACTTCGACTGTCCACCATATTTGAGAACCAGTCAATGCCACTTGAGCAGGAAAATCTGAATATAAATAAAAAATAGAACATAGACTTCTTCATATTTTTTCTTTTTCACTAAACTTACCCATAATCCATTGTTCACGCGGTTTTTCTTCATAGGCTTGAACGGCTTCTGTTAAATGATATCGCACAGTTTCACATTGTTTTTCTAATAATCTAAATAAACATAAAAAATCATTAAAATTAGTACATTCAAAAAAAGATAAAAAGACCTCTTTTTTTCGAGTTTTTTAATTTCATCGAAGTTTATGTACTGTCTCAGTATCAGATATTAGTTTTGTCAGTGATTAGGGTATGTGCTTCATTTTTTTATTACCGATTATGCATCTAAATCATGTTAATAGCATCAAATACAATTTTATACCATTAGAAAAAATGCTAATAGAAAAAAAAAACAATTACTGAGAAGTTTGTTTGGTGAGATCAATATGGACAGAAAATGTTGTATGGAAACATACAGATGGAGAAACAACAAATTTCATACAACATCAAGTCAATTTCTTATTATTAGCAGTGCCAAACAGCTGACACAAATCCTTTTGATCTGAGTCAATATTATTGATGAATTGAGCAAATTTGAAGATTTTAGACTCTATTTGTTGACTATAGAACATTGTCTAGCGAGTATTTTAACTGAAGTCCATCACTATAATCCTGTTATTTTATTCGAGTGGGGTACGATGGTATGTTACAAAAAACATGTTGACTTCATTAATAGTTATATTACGACATATAAAATAACTACGTACCTGTTTAACCAAATTTCCACCTGACCATTAAGATCACATGGTGATGGAAATGTCATGTATTCGCCATCTTTCGCCCACATAGCAGCTAATTGATATGTAAATTTTAAGTTCACAAACATACTAATATCAAATACCACTGTACTTACTGGCTTCTTTTTTCACGACACCATTTTCTTCAGTTAGTTTTAATTTAGCCATTGAATCAAACAATTTTGTTAAATGACGCATCACTTTCTCAGGCTCATTACCATTTGATAATATATCCAATAGATCCGCAGCCGAAACGAAATAAAATCTAAATAAATACAGTATAAATTGCTCAAATCTTAATAATAAAATATTTTCCTATGAATACCTTGGAAATGCCAATCGTTTTGTTTCTAAATAGTCGGCTAATGCTTTTTCACAAAGAGCTAATCTTGCTTTAAGATCTTCTAATCGTTCGTACAATTTTGGTCGATTTGTACATTTGACAACATTTGAATCTTTTTGATTTTCTTCGGATATTTGTTTAAAATCTTTATCAATCGAGTCAAAACGAGCACTATCCTCTGGTAATTGATTTCGAATATCTTGTGAACCGATAAAGATCGATTCCAAATGAGACCATGTTTTTTGCACTTCAATCAAAATGTGTATCACTTGATCGGCTTGTGACAATTTCTTTTGCCAATCTGTTACTTCTTTAAGAAAATGTGCAATATATTTCGATGTTAACATATTTTGTAACTGCACTTGATTTTCTTCCAGAACTTCAATTAATTCTTCTGTGACTTGTACTAGAGGTAATTTCGTTCGTGTATGTGGTTCACTGCCAAATTCCATGGTTTTCCATGTATTATCTAATTCTCTCAATACTTTTTCCATTGCCATTTCTTTAACCGCTTTATCCACGATACCTTTGACTTCATCTTCGTATTGATGTAAACGTAGAGCTAATAAATCGGAAAATGTTGTCGAATCGGTCATTTCAAATTTGACACCCGTTGCTTGCATTAATTCTAACCAATGTCGATCTCGTATAGCCGGATTTTGAAGTTCGGTAACAGCTCTCAATGATGTCATCATATTTTTAACGGCATCATCTAAACCGGAGTAAGCATTCCATGCACGCATCTCTTTGTCCAATGCTAAAATAAATGAAATTATTAAATTTTATATTTTATCGTTTAAGGCTGTTTGCTTATTTGTTACCTCGAATATCTTTTGCAAATTTTTTACATTCAGTGTCCATTAGTTCAGCATTAATTTCTCTCCACTTCGTTTTTTTCCAATCTTCAAATGTTGTCTGAATTAAATTAATATAATCCCACAATTGTTTTAATAGTTTAATTTCTTTTCGACATTGTTTAACTTGTTTGAAATCGGGTACGTTTACCTCGAAGAGAGCAGCTGATGAGTTCAACTGTAACATTTCAAGTTCCATCTTTGATATGTCCGTATGCCCTTTATCCAATTGTTTATAAACACGCTTATTATCATAGGCAAATGGTAATTCTTTTCGAAATTTTTCTCGAAATTCATATTGTCTAACGTCAAAACTGGCTGTTTTTCGTCTCAAATTTGCTACTTCATTAGTTTGCAATGGAGCTACTTGTTGTTTAACATTCAATGCGAGTTTTTTGGTATTTGTCCATTTTTCTGGTAGTACATTTAATCTTTCATAAATATCATCTGATATTTCTTGACCATATGCTTTTAATAATTCCAATTTTTGTTTCAGTGGATCAAACATCACATCAAAAATTGGTTGTTTTTCTCTCACTGCCCCCAAATGACCCATAACACCAACTAACGATTGATAATCACCATCGGCAACATCAACATTTAAACCTTTATCATGATGTTTAATAAAATCACTTAGTTCTTGAAGACTAGAATGATAGATAAGAATCGAATCGAATAGAACAAAATTTCACTTTCTTACCTGTTTGTGACATCGTCCATCAGATGTTGTTTGAACATAAATGACCATTTTTTAGCTGTGTTTAGTAGGGCTTGTTTAAACGGTCGACTATCAACTCGGAACCATCTGTCCAAGACTTTTGTATCTTCAAATTTACTAACTTCATCATAAATTGTCTCATATGTATCAACCTAGAATGAGTGCATTAACAGCTGTGATTTTCAAAAGTAAGTAGAATCGAAAATTGTAGCATTCTTGCTGTTTGTTTTAGCAAGTTTTAGCGTTTGCTATGAGTATTCATACTTGTTCTTTGAATTGTTGTAATGTTGGTGGCTTTGGCTGTACTCCTGATTCAGCATTCGCTTCTATTTCTTCTTGACTCAACACATGACCATACAATAAAAATTGTCGCATAAATTCTTGACGATCATCAACCCACAGATAAGCATATTTATTGAAAAAGGTACGATATTCATTTGCTTTCGAAATGACATTATGAACACGATCAATAAATTCCGAACGTAAATCAGATAAATCTTGAACCGTTTCTAATTCAGACTAAACACACAAAATAAATACGACATTATTTAACACTGTCATCTTTATAACTTTAGTAAATGAACTGTAAAAGGTAACATTTAGAGTAAAATCAGTATTTTAGAACTATCTCAAGAATTTAAAATATCCATATATCATAAAATGTTTGTATACGACAACTTACTTGATAATTTTGTTGATTTTTATGACTAGCTAATCTCGGTATGAGTGCTCCTTGTTTATAAATTGTGCCAATAAGTCCATCAATTAACGCAAAAAAGCTATTTTTCTCGTGTTCATCCATCGACGGTGCATAAACCATATATGGAGCCTAGATAAAATCACGAAAACTTCCTATTCCTATTAAGAATATAAAAAGATGATATAATGTCATACTTGTAACTGCAATTGTGATTCGAATAGAGGATCTGGATTTTGTGTGGGATCTGTTTCTTTTAAAAAGAATGCGAGATTACACTGAATTATCTTTCGAAAACCATCGGTAACTATTTTATCAACATAATCAACATAATTATGCCAAGCATCAATATCATAATTTTCAACACGAAGTAGTTCACCATTTTCCTATAAATAAAATATGATGACTCTTCATTCCTTTTTATTTCCTATTAAATAAATTTTACTTTTAGTAATGCATGTATTTTCTTTCCCGCTTCTTCAATTTCTTTATAACGATTATTTAATCGTTGTTCTTTATCATCCAAATAGAGTAACGTAGATTTTCCTTCACTTCGTTTATATAATGGAATATCTTGCCAAGTTGACATTATACGTTGAATTTGTTCTACATTTGCTTTTGTTTTGTGTAAACGATTTTCCAAATCATGAACTTCAGCTCGCGTACTCTTGATATAATCCCAAATTTCTAAAACAATAGATAGATGATAAGTAGGAATCATGGGCAAAATTAAAATGACAAATTTGAGCATGCAAAATATTATATATATATACATGTATAAACGACGACAAAAAGTGTAAGAAGAAAACAAACATGCAAGTGTTTCTTAACGACGATATGAATCACATTTATTTAATACCGGCCAATTCTTTAGATTCATCATCTGCATACAACTCTATGTTTTAAATCATAAATTGTAGTTTTAACCGAATAATAAGAGACGGATGAACTTTATACCTGGTGTATCCCATGATAGATCTGTTTCTGCTCTTGCTAATTTAACATCAATTTGTTCCAATTGTTTTTCAACAAGTGGATATTCGACCTGTTGGAGTGTTCGTCGAATTTTATTATAAGATTTTGTTGTATAATCCAAATTAGTGACATAATTAACAAATTTTTCATTTTCTTGATACATTTTAGCAGCATCTTCAGGAATTGTTGCTTGTTCTTGTTTTGTTTGATGCATATATTTTACTTCACGCAATACGCCAATTAACTAAAGTAAATGACAGAATGAGTGTGAGAGAGATAGAGATTAATTCAGAAACATTAATCCTTGAGACTAGAATATCATCCATGACTTCATAATAAACGTGTAAGATAATCTTTTCTGAATTTATATGACCAAAAATCTACCTGTGCATCAAAGTTAGTCAAAACTAATTTTGTTTCTGGATTTCTTATTAATAAATTTTGTTTAAGTTTGAAATTTGCAGCTTTTCCAACATTTGTTGACCATTCACTAAATATTTCCTTAGCAAAATCGTTCAATAAACGTAGCAACTCCTCATGTTTGGCCATTAATCTTTTACCACCGTCCGTATCTTTAGCTCTAGAAAGTATTGTGAAAAAAAACAACTAATCTCATAGTATATCTATCACTCACAAAAATTTTCACTTACGGATAGTCTAATTTTGTAAAATACTCAACAGGTTCACTAATTCTAGCTTTCATTTCGTCGACCCATTCTAAAGAGCCCGCAATTGGTGGTTGATTACGATGTAGTTCGATTGTTCCATGTATTTGTCTATAGGCAATTTGTTTTTCATATATATCGTGACATATATCTATTTCTTGTTCAACCGAACGTGTTAAACGAAAATAATTTTTAACAAATGCTTGATGAATTGTTGGTCGTTCGACCATTGAGCCAAGAATCAAAATTAACTTAAAAAAAATAGAATTAAATTAAATTTTATAATATATTAAATTAATGAATTTTTATACTTTAAATTGACTAGCTAAACTATTGGAATCATCGAATGCTTGATTAATAATTGCTGCTAATTTTAATTCTTGATCTTTTAAAAATAATTTAAAACTCGCAATATCATCAAGAAATTCCTAAAAACAGAAAAAACGATCATTATTTACGGTAAAATCTTAATTTAAGTGTACTTACAATACAATTTGGATCTAATGGATCGTATTTTTTTGAACTCATTTTTTCGAATTCTTCTTTAAATTGTTCAAATATTTCAATAACAAGTTGACTCAATGTCTTTCCTTTAACACCGCCAATTTCAACTTTTTCCAAACGTAAAAATTCGGCAGCTGTTTGAAATAAATCCTTAAATTGAAAAAATTATAAAACAAAGACATAACTTTTTTTATTAATTATATTAAAAATAAAAAACGGAAGGACAATTTTTATCTTTTTACTTGTATAACTTTGACACGTTGCATAAATAAATCCCATTTGGCAAATACTAATTTTGGTGAAAAATCCCATTCTTTTGGTATTTCACCATTTTTAAAATAGTCTTTCACAGTTGATTTATAACGATTATAAGCTGATTGATAAGCGTCTAATGCACGACAGGTCTGATTTATTTTCTCCATTGACTCATCCGGTTCACCTTTGAACAAATCAATTGGTTCCAAATATTCTGAAGCCTAAATGAACAAACATTTCGATTTTATTCAAAATTCTTAAAAAGAATGATATTAGTTCTCAACATACTTGTTTCATGATTAAATTATTTAGTTCTTGTAATAGAATGATAATTCTGGCTGGTCTTCGATAAGATTTACAGTTTGCCCACATTAGACACATTGTGTGAAACATTGGACCATATAATGGTGCTGTTTCACTAAAATCTGTTGTTTCAAGTGAATCAAAATGTTGTGCTACAGGTTTCAAATATAAATCAATTTCTTTTGCTTCTTCTAATGCATCGTTGACATCTTGCAAGAGAGAATCAAATGCTGGATAATAACTACTATTTGTCTTTTTCAATAATTCTGCCATTTTTTTAACACGTGGATCACTCAACTGAAAGTGAAATCATAATTTTATAAAATTGGATGATAAACAAATTACAAAACATACCTGTTCATGTATATTTAGTAGATTAACATATTTTGCTTTCCAAAAGTCAACTTCATTTCTTGGTAATGGATTTTGATCTTCGAGAAGTGCTTGTGATGAATCTTTTTTCAAAACATCTTGTATTTGATGTGACCATTCAATAACAACAGATTCAATGGCATGTAACAATGTTGTGTCTACAGCATGACCATTTTCAAAATTGTCTCCTGTCACTTTTTCAGCACCAATTGGGACCGGTAACAACGTTTTACCTAAAGCGGATAAATGTATGCACGATACTAAAGTATTGAAGTAAAAAAATAAATCATACCTTTCATTTGTCCATTTAATATATGTACTTTATTTTTAATACCCAATGCGTGTCTCAGAATATCTTGTGATAATACTTTTGGCCAAGCCTCATTATTCATTGGATTTTGCAATAATGGAATCAGTAACTAAAATAGAAAAAAAATATATCTCTATGTATGAGAAAAGTCAAGACCTTCTAAGACCACTAGAATACACGATTTATCACATAAAATGGACAATAAACATATGTTTGGCTTACTTCATCGACCATCGCTGATAGTTGATCGAGTGGTGCTGTTGATAAATCACCGTACATAAGTGTATCTTTGAATGAACTATCTCTTGGTGTTGGTTCACGTCGTTTTTTAATGAAATAACACGATTTATTTTTGAGAACATTTGGAAATACGGTTGACGGTTGAAGAGAACCCGCTGCCGTATACTGAATAACCAATATCTGAGATTCATTTTTATCAAAAAATTCATGAATCAATTGTTTATTTTCTTCAACTCCATACATTTTGGCAAATTTGTCTGATTTTAATTTCAGAGTTTTTAATACATAATCAGCCACAAAATTTACACGTATATCATTTAACTCCAAATCTTCAGCCATCACTGCAGTTTTATTTGACGACCAAAATTAAAATCTAAAAGAAATATTCAAATATATCTATCTTACCTATGGGTTTTTTCTTAATCAAGCCAAGTCAGTGACAAGCAAGACATTACAAACAATTATTTTAACTGAATCATAATATCAAACTTACTTAACGCTAAATTATACAACAATTTTCTCGAATCGACCCTGAAAGGAAAACCCAAGGGAGAAACAGCAGAATTCCAAGCAATTGTGGACGCCCAGACTTACAGAAGCCTGGAGAATCCTATACAAACTTCCCAAAGTTCGAGAAACTGGAGGAATCCCTGGGAGTACAAGAAATAATCGGAAAAATGGATTAAAATTCGATGAAATCTCGAAAATCTGTAAAAATGACTGAAACTGGGGCTAATACGCGGCTAAAAACGCAGGAAAATTCTTCGGGCTCAGCGAAGTCACAAAGAATACCAAGGAGTCTCCAGGAGTACAACAAAATTTGAAAAGAATTGATTGCCTGTGGAACGGAGCCCAGATTACAAAAGTCACAATATCTGCTGTTTCCTCCTTGGGAAAATCCCTCTTTGATTTTTCGTTTATCTTTTTTTGATTTTAGTTCTACGCTTATATAGAGAATCCATATTATATATATTCTGCTTTCGATTTAGTCTAATTGGACTTATAAACAGGTGATGGAATAAGCACGATCGTTGCATGCAACTGTCAAACAAAGAAAATTGGACTTGGTCGCATATTGAGCATTTAAAGTGCCTGTAAGAAGGTTGGATGGTAAAATTCAAAAACCCAGATAGATATCTTCCACAAATAGAGAAAACAAAAAATTAGAGCTTTCTTATTCAGACATCTTCAAACGCTTGTTCTGACCTAGACCATACACTAAACATCTGTTTTTCACATAGTTCGAACAGTTGTTCTGACCTAGACCCTACTCCAAACATCTGTTTAACGCCAACATTTTGTTTTTCAGATAGCTTCAAACAGTTGTTCTGACCTAGATCTTACACTAAACATCTGTTTAAGGCCAACATTTTTGTTTCCTTTTGTTTTTCGTCTTAAATACAACCAGCTGATCAGTTTTTCTCTTCTTTCCAACGGTTCTACCTAGTTCTCTTCCTTTTCTCAATGAAGGAAATATGATCTTATTGTGGTGGTTCTATCTAATACAGATTGAAATTCGAGATATTTTTCCTTACTTTTACCGGTTTTACACTTTTCTTTTAAAAATATACGACTGTTGCAATTTGAGTATAAAGAATTAGAGGAAGAACAAGAAAGGAAATAAAGTATTTTTTATAGTTTGAATGAGATGCAGAACTTGAACTAAGAGCAGAAAAACAGAACAATGTATAACTTTGATCAGAGAGAAAATGAGGCGACTATAATTTTATTTTTTTTTTTGAAAAAAAGAAGAAACATTTGTAACCAACATAATGAAAAAAAAAGTGATTGGTTTCTATGTGTACAGATGAGCATCACTCAGTGGAAAGAGAAGATTTCAATGTTGATGAGATTAGAGTGAATTCAAATATATTTTGTTTTGTTTCTTCATATTATTTTAAAAAAATTCATTCAGTTTACATTTCTGAACGACACATACAAAAACTGCAAATTTAAGTATGAAAATGTTTACCTTCAAAGTTCCGATGGTTTTTCAGAATACCTATCCGAATGATTTCTGTGTTTAACACTACATAATTACACAAGTTACAAAACTGATCCATTTTACGTTAGAAAACTATTGTTGAATAGAAACTAGATCAATTTTTTGAAAATGTACGAAAAACATTTTAATATAAATTTGAAATGTTCTAAAAAGGTTAGATTAAAATGGTCAATTATTCTGACTTTTCGTATGATAGAGAGAATTGTCTTTTTTTCGAATGGTGTGTGTGGATGAGAGTGGAACAATAGAAAATATAAGGGATATCATAAGGGAAAAAAAAAGAAAAATAATTATTGGGTTATAATACGTTGAATAAATTTACTAGATAGATATATCTATCAAATTTTAAAGTATGTGTACGGGTTACAGTCTCTAACGCGTTTGTTAGCGAGAAGAAATTACCGCGTAGAATCTCGCTCTATTGAAATAATTTACGAACACATTAATTACAGTATTAAGTCCAATTATTTGAAATAAATAACACAATCTAATTCAGTTTAACTTTATAAAGTTTCATAGAAGCAGTTTTAACGCGTTCTACTATATGCATTAAATACTATAAAAAAAAATACACTTTAAAATAAAGAAAAAATTTCTGCTAACGTAAGAGAAAAAAGAAAACTCATTAGCGACTTCGATGTATAATAACACAGTGATCAGGAAACATGCCTTCTGTGTTTGAACTATATAACTGCTGAAAATATTTTCAATTTTTAAATATAATACCATATAAAATCATAATACATTGAAAATGAATGTATCTGACTATTTATACTGTAGCAGAGTTTGCTTTAACCTATATTTAAGAAAAATTTATGAAATAAAACCCATGTGAAAAATGTTGGAACGCTACAAAACGGTAAACTATTTTAATCTAAAAATCTATTTTTTATTTGATTCAATGGTTTCTTTAGGATATGAACGTTTGCATCAATAAATATCGCATATGAAAGTTTTCTCCATTTCAAATTTTCAAACGAATGACCATATTCATTATGAGATATCTGGTAAGCGACGTATAATTCTGTCTAAAATCTACTGTTTTGAGCTCGATCTTCTTTCTTGTTTAATGTCAAATGGCTATTGTATCATCCTCTAACAGTAAAATTTAAACGAAATGGTCTACAGATTTTACGTGTGACGAGAAACTTATGAAACGTCTAAATATTCTAGTACAAGCGAACCTTATCTAATTTGTCAAAACCAAGAAACGAAGTGCCATAACTCAAATTATTCTATGTTTGTATGATTCTTTATCATCTTACAACATCTGATTTAAGCTTTAATCTTGAATCAAAAAGAAATGGAGAATATAAATTCCCCTTATATCATCTGAAACTTAAATTATCAAAACATAAAATCAATCCTTGCACGAAACTAGGATCAATCACACGAATTTAATCTTTGCAGACAAACGGCAAAAATCAACTGCGCTGTTCTTTCTTATATTCAGCACAATGATTAAAGTCGTGAATGCCTCGAAAACAAACCAACTTTTCTTGCCATTTTCATTTAGAAAAATTGTGTTAAAAAGAAACACTTAAAAATACATTAAAATAAAGTATGAGATTCAAGAGCAAAGAGTAAAGGGAAGATCAATTTTGACTTTCCAAGCCAATTTTTTTTGAAATAAGAGAAAAAATATTACATCATATGTAACAAAAGTAATTCAATTCACAAGGATTACAAGTGTCTAGCTAGATGCAATACTTGTCAAACTTTTCGTTGTTGTAGTTTTCAACAGCTCAAGTCTTAAACAAACACGTATTCTTTAAATATAAACGCTTTTAATAAAAATTTTGAGGCTATTAGAAAAGGTGTCAAAGAAGTGCAAATCAAAATTGTCATATGGTTAGTTACTAAACTGAAATTCTCACTCTATTAATCTCATAGAACATCAATACATGAGGAATACAGATACTGAATACGTTTTTTGGTGATATCATACAGCTAATTTTTCTTCTAATGATAAAGTTGATTGGATGGCACATCGATATTTTTTTATGCCATACTCATCTTGTTCTCGTCTGAATTAGAATGTAAAAAAAACTGAAACAGAAAACGAAATATCTACCAAAAGAGTTTCATGAATAAAACTAGTTTAACGAAAGAGAAATGCTACGAAAAACTTTTAAAATGAAGATTATAGTTACTGACACAGAAATGTATCGTACTGGGATACTTTTGTTGATAACATAAATCCTCAGTATCTTAGCCTTGATATTCCTATCCTCGGTATTGCAGCACCATCATAGGTGATTATTAAAACTTCTACCGAATGTAACAGAAGAAACTGCACTTGATGTATTTTTGATTTTTCTAATTTTTCAAATTAAATATGAAAAAGGTGATGGACTGACAAAAAATATTTCGTGAATTGAACGATGCCGTTTTACTTCAAACACTTAATGTGTGGATTAAAATGCTCGAGGATACTGGTAATATTTGTTTGTTGAAATCTCCTTGTCGCCAACGTACTGTTCGGATAAAAGTAAACATTTAGAAAGAAACAACGATTGGGCACATTGTCCAATGTACAAATTTCACTCTTTTCTGCAAATCGATGATGGCGAGTTCTGGAACTTATTTGTACGGAAAACATCGAAAATCATTGTTCAATATTCGACAGGCACTCATAAGCGGCACGTTCAGTTCTTGTTGTTGACACGCCCTTTTTCTTGCCCAATCGCTGTTTCTTTCTAAATGTTTGCTTTTATCCAAATAGTACGTTGGCGACCAGGAGGTTTCAACAAACAGATATTACCAGTATCCTCAATCATTTTAATCCACACATTAAGTGTTTGAAGTGAAACGGCATCGTTCAATTCACGAAATATTTTCGTCGGTCCATCACCTTTTTCATATTTAATTTTTACTAGTTTTTGCAGATCTTTGTCGTTCATTTTAAACAAATATAGATTAAAAAATAGTTTTTACAGCATGTCATATAACACTTTGAAGAGAATTCACCGGACTATCTTCTGCAAAAATACCAGCTACAAGGAGTTTAAGGAACTGGAGAAAAATCGAAAATAAATCGAATGCAGTTTCTTGTCTTACACCCGGTACAGAGATGGATTATTCAGACGATATTCGAATGGGTTATGTGAAGATGAATTGTTAGTGGTATCCGCTACTTTTTCTCACGTTGGTGTGCTCTTTTTATTTAATGTCCTTCTCGCGATGCTGAATCATATATGGTCACAAACTGCCTCGATTTGTGAGCGTGTTACCGGTTATTCTACTTGTGGTAACATCGATATTTCTTCTTACCAGCTTTGTTTCATATTGGCCAGAGTTTGCTGCTAATGTCCTTGCCAAAATACCAGCAGGTAGAGCAGGTACGGGTGTTGATACAATGAAAATATCAAATAGTTACAGTGAGCACATAACATGTACTGGTATCTCTGGGAACAATTCTACTACGTTCTCAGTTGGAGAACTCTTGTTACTTGACGGACGTATTAACAGATAGTGGATTTCTTAGATTATCGTTTAGTTTCTAATAAAGCCTAGAGATCTTTTTTCACAAGATGTACCAGATAGCTAGCAAGTACACATTCGAGAATTTTGAGCAAAAAGTTAGATATTCTACATTTCTCACCTGTTTTAAAAGTAAAATAGTTAAATGAGCTTCTTATTGCACCGTGTGAAAACAAAATACAGTTTTACATTAGAATCGAGGGTTCTTGAATAATGTTTTAGATTACAGTTGTATGAAAAATAAATTATCTTTTGGATTGAACCATCTACTTGTAAAAAAATGTGCACCGCTAGTAGGATATTGTAGTAAGTCATGAAAATATTACTCTGATATAGATTGTTTCAATTTTAGATCTATGTGGTATAGTTTCTTACATATGATGTTGATAATCTCTGTTACCGTAATGTTAGTGAATAGTCTTTCAATATCAAAATTTATTTTATTTTTTGACAAGGGTGTGGATTATTTTTCAGAAAAGTCAAAAAATCTTTGGTATTTTTTTATTAATTACTTCCTTTTGCATAATGAATTAATCATAAGTGCTATAACTTTAAGCCAATGAAATCTCTGATCGCAATTTAAAATTTTAACTTCATTAAATTTAGATATTTTTCATATCGATACAAAATAAATTTCACTTAACTTTTTTTCTATTTTGTTTGTAGTTCAACAATGCATTATGTCCTCTAATCTGGAACTAAATGATGACTCATACACGGAAGAAATGAACGTGGGTAAAGTAGACTAATTATGTTAATTAAATAATTAAGCAACATCGCTCTATATAATGTGGTTACGATTATAGTATTAGTTTATCAAAATAATTAAAAATCCGAGGTACCCGGCACATTTTGGAAGTGTGAGCAAAAACGATTGACAAAAAGCCGTAACCGGTAATTAGCTTTTTGTGAAAAAAACTCGGTATTGTAACCGGTAAATATTAGTGCATGGTTAGTCTAGATATTATTAAACTTTGAACACTGAAATACTTTTAAAGCCGAATGTCTCTTTAACATATTGATGTTTAAAGGAACAAATTTAACAGCAACTGCTAGATTTCAAAAAGAATACCTGCAATTTAGACTTTGTCGCTTGTCCGCTATGATATTTGTATGTAGAATCTAAAATAAGAAATCGATCTTTCTGGTCAATTTTCGTAAATTTCGATGGATATAATTCCAATTGTCCATTGATTCTGACGACCCATTTTTGGTTTGAGTTACATTTGCCGTTTTTAATTCTTCTTCAACATTTGTTAGAGAAGCCAAGAAATCCTATTTATTGTAGATAGACCATACTCTCTTGATCACACGCGCATGTCTATGCATCATGCGACCATTGTGCATACATTCAACCATCTTCTTGAATACCGTCCGTTGTTGATCACTTTCCAAGTTCTGTGCATAGTTTTTGATCACATCACTTTGGACTTCCTTAGTGAGTTTGGTTGCCGTCTTGAAATTAATTAGAGAATTGATAAAAACGAGAATAGAAGATATGAATTTGAAGACACCAAGTGGAGTCAGTTTGTTTTTATCTGCCTTTTGAATAAGCATCCCAAATCCATTGACAATACTAGACCGTTCACCGTCAAAGAGTCGATACCTAGTATTGTAGCACTAATTCGGTAGCCACTAATTAAATAGCCGCTTTGCAAGTGATATCACCAACTATAACTGTCTCTGCTACTGATTTCATTACCAATCCCGATGAGATACCGAGTAAATTGTCAACAATGTCCAGCTAACAACAGTGTGCTTCCTTATCGCCAAGACCAATACTCTGTACATGAGTGCCGCGATCCACAAGCGTATACACATCCAGAGAAGTACCACAGATACTCGCACTAATCCCGGTTATTGTGACAAATGCAATGTACGTATCGTTTGGTGATTTGTGATGACGACTAGTTCGGTG
Source organism: Didymodactylos carnosus (assembly GCA_905250885.1). Lineage (NCBI taxonomy): Eukaryota > Metazoa > Rotifera > Eurotatoria > Philodinida > Philodinidae > Didymodactylos > Didymodactylos carnosus. Next base: position 1,366 of record CAJNOQ010002825.1, on the reverse strand, counting down.
ATTTTTTCGAACAATTTCTCAATATGCTTTACCTGCGTTTTTGTATATCCAATGTTATTCTTGTCGGGCATTTCCGGCGGCATTCCAAATAGGGCGAAGCCGACGTTCCTGTTCAAAACTTCTCGTTCACCCTTTTTGATCAAATCGCCAAAATTCTGACAGTATTGTTGCTGCACTTGACAAGCTTCTTCCATTCAACATTTTATATCATCAGCATCCCAGTTTACCATTTTCTTCCGAAAGAATACAGATTAACTATCCTTCGCAACAAATTACAGTGCGCATGACATGCCATCGGTCACTGACACTGCCTGGCACTGGTACGCAACCGTGCCTAGCAAGTGTCGAATCAGTGCCGATTGGCACCCGTACCAGGCAGTGCTGATATATTTATGCCAAAAAGGTGCCCACTGGTAAAAATCAGTGCCGCATTGAAACTTATTTAGTCAGTTCTTTACGTTATAGTTACATTTTCTTAATTTTGCATTAATTAAAATACAGCACTGAGATGTACCAGTACGACACTGCCTCAGTACTTCTCTTATGAGGAGGAAGCAATGAAGTCAAAACATTACAAGTATACAGTGGTGTTTATATAGGTGGACGTCGACAAAACAAAATGGCGATTGAAAAAAAATTTGATACTGGTGCACAGGAATGCCGATAAAGTAAGAAAATGTCTTATGATATATCGGCACTTTTTCGTATCTCTGTCAGCGAAAAAGTATCAATCCGTACGGGTGCGCATCAGTGCGAAACTTGAAAATCTTTCTGGCACTGATGCAGAACAGACATGCATCAGCATTCACCCGTATATTTTACTCTTTTTCTCAATCATACTGATTACTAAGTGTAGAATACTAAAGTTTTTATACAACTTCATTTTTAGAGAAAACATTTTTTCACAGAATGAGGAATGGAAGTACTCTTCATCTCTTTTTCTTTTCTCGTAATCTCACAAAGAGCCGTGAACCGATAATTACCGATACCCGTTGTGATTACATCTTTTATGGAATTACTGAATCAAGACGAAAAGTACCGTCATAGCTCATTTATAGAGAAATGTTTGCTGTCCAAAACTTGCTGGTTAAAAACATTATAGAAGATTGCTACATACATTTGTATGTGCGGCAGAAAATATCGATATGTATAATTCTTTATTTGGTAGTTATAAGTATATTTCCATATAATTAAATTTTGGAAATCCTTCTTCTGTTCTCGCTTTTCCGTTTTAAGGGCGGGGTGTCCTCCCCCTAAACATACCCTCAAATTTGGCCATTTTGTAGAGAACATCTTCGGTGATATGCCTATGCAATAAAAAACTCGTTGATCAAATATTGACAGAGTTATTAATTAATTAAGTTCA